>SNQJ01S0101739.1:22698-53387 GCA_010110895.2 Picea sitchensis
AGGTTGCTTGGTTGACTAACTAATCTGTGATCTTATTTGCAGACCTTCTTATATACCTGAACTCCCATTCATCAAAACACGTCTTTTCTTGTAGTATCCAAAAGACCTTTGTTGCCATCTATGATGAGGGATGAGAGATCTTACCATCGATATGAGTTACGATAAGCTTCGAGTGGCCCTTGAAAATGACCGTTTTGTATTCTTTCTTTGATACTTTTGCTATGCCCAATTCCAGGCCCTCCATTTCTACTTGATTGCTACAATTGGTATCCAAAAACTTGGCAAAAATCCCCCGAATGTGACCATGCTCATCTTTAAACACCCCAACCCCCCTGCACCTGCAAGGGCTGGGTTGCCCTTGGCTCCCCATCAAAATTGAATTTAACCCATCCGTTAAAGGGGGACTCCAACTCAGATTGCAAGCTTAACCCCTGTCTGTTAACGGAAATGTCTTAGAACATAATTACCTTATTCTGAAACCGTGGGAAACTCAATTCAAAGGTTTCCAACAGCGAAATGTTGTATAGAGATGAATGGATATAAAATGGAAAGTTTAAATTTTTTTAAGCATTTGACATTGCGTTAAGTTTAACTGGTATGATACAATTTAGTTCATTTTGTTTCCTTCCTTCTCAATTGTGTATGTATGGCAAATCAATCAAAGTTGTCTTGCTGTGGAATGTGAAGTAAAGCTGGTGGGCATGCTCTAAACTAATTAATAAATATAAATTTGAATGGTATTTTGACTAACCAGAATTGTAAAAGAACTGTTTGCTTGGACTTTGAACTGCTGATCTACTGTACTGACTAATCATATGAGAGTGAAGAAAAGCATGAAACACGGGTTTAATCGAAAACTAGAACGTTTCTCATGAGTTAAGTTAAGATGAATGCAACCTTGAGCAATGCGTGTTTTGAAGAGTTGCATTTGAATTGGGAGGTGATGGTCTTCGTCCTCATCCTCTTCTGTTTCTGCAACTGCTGCTGCTTCATCATCATCATCGGTGGAAAACAGCCAACATTATGATAATGAGAATGATTATGGTACTGGTTAAAATGGTCACGGTTGGATAGGAAACGAGGTCGAGAGTGGGGGTGCTGCTGTTGACATGAAAATGTGCATACTGACGATACCAATTTTGCCATTGTCGTTCCTTACAGTAGTCCACTCACCTTGTCTGCTCGGGCCTTCTTTTATCAGGTCTCCAACGACATCTTCACGGATAAGGTTGGAACAGTTCTGCTTCTCTCTCACAACACATCTTCCCTCATTAATAAGAAGCATGGAAGATACTAATTAGACGTAATATCATTTTTAGAGCTCCACGTAGAAGCATGGAAGACCCTAATTAAAAGTAATACGATTTTTAGAGGCGGTAAGGTTTAATGGCATACATACGGTGGTTAAAGTTTAAAACCTTCATATTTTAAAGCATATAGGAAGGTAGGAAATTCATATTAAATATTTAAGAAAGAAAGAAAGAAAGAAAGAAAGAAAATGATTTTAATGTGAGGCTAACAATAGCTTATGGGACAGACTTTCTCACACACTGATTTTTGCAGTTCAACGCTTTTTCTGTTCAACTTGATGATGAGTTTTCCCAATTTCTTCACTGTCCCCTCGTTGAATAAGTTATTCCAAGAGCTAGTTGTCAAGATATTTATATAGTTGTCCATGTTGTCTTTGAAAGCTTCACACTCTAAAATAAGATGTTTTTTTGTTTCCACTTTTCCGAAGGTGCAGAACACACACACCCTTTCTTCCCAACCTTTTTTTGGTCTTTTCCAACGCTCAGTTTCACAACGGAGTTGATGGGAATTGGTTCTTAATTGGGCAATAAACATTTTGGCTCTCCAAGATATATTGGCCCCAATGTACACTTTTTGATGATGATTGTATGTAGGGTTAAACTCTTCAATATAATACTCTTTCTTTCTCCCGAGCCCTTTATCCCAAGTTCGCTTGTGGAACCTACCAATAACAAAAGCCTTTATCTCTTTATTGTCCGTAGGGCACTTGCTCAAGTGGATATCCCATTTACTAAGCCATTTAATATTTTGTCTCATCCACTTCTTCTTTCTTTTGCACAATATGTCATTGAAGATGACCTTAGCCCACCGACTGTCTTCCATTTGCTCAATTTTTTTTAGATATCTTATGAGATGCACCATAGCAATTGCTTCAATAGGAGCATCCCCCATTTCACTCAGCATGATATCATAAGAGACTGAACTTTTAATTTTAAATTTGTCTGTGATCAAGCATTTTTGAATCTTCTTAATTTGTTTCCGTTGTAAGTCATATGTGTTGATGGCCCACACTTCACAACCATATAGAACCACTGGGATCACTAAAAGCCCAAAGAGAATTTGCATAGCCTTATAATCCCATAGCTTTGTTTCTCTACATCTATTTTGAAAAGCATAGAATGCTTTCCAACCTCCCAAAATTCTTTTCTTTATGCAACCTTCCCAACTTAGATTTTTGTTGAAGTCAATTTCGAGGTATGTGTAATATGATTATTAAATATTCATTTCATTTATAAATTATATAAGTATCACAACAAAATATTTATCTTTGAACTTAAACAAACTATAAAATGGTTGACAATATGATATTCATAGTTTATTGGTAGACATTCTTCTACTTAAATGTTTGAAATGGGTTTATAACATGAAAAGTGTTGTGACTATCCATTAATTTAGTCACAATTTCCTCCAAGGTTATGCGTAAAGACTTTGTACTAGGTAAGGAAGAGGGAAAACCATAATAATTACAATTCTCCTTGCAATCCCCCATTAGCTTCAACATTAATATGGATTTGCTAAACCTTATTGGCCTTCATGTCAGTACATGACCAAATAACATAGATATATATTTAAAACATCTCAAGGCTTCAATTAGAAGGCATTATTGCAACAATTGGTTGGGTAACCTAATTATTATCACTAACTAGTTCAACGTCTATTTTCAACACTAACTAGAACAAAGGCCCAAGCCTTACTCATGCAATTACAATTTAAGTTGTGCCTTATTCATACTACTATCTCATAATGGTAATACCCTAGTTTTGATCCCTGGAATGTATTAGATCAAATTGTGTATAAATTGTAAATGCTTTCTAGTTGAAGCCTTGAGATGTTTTTAATATATATCTATGTTATTTGGTCATTTATTTAAACTCAGTGAAAACCCAATGGTAGTAGCTTATCTCTAAACAGAGAGATATCAACTACACTCATTCGCAAAAGCTAATAAAAGAGGATGAAAAATGGTCTTTTAACATAAAGCAAGAACCCTAAAGGTACAAAACCATAACCCTAGGAGGTAAAGCACCAAACGGTTTGTGGACCCCAAGGTGCTTAGTTGATACATCAACTTCCCGAGGGCACAAATTTTGCATACAATCTCTGTTTGGGGTGCATAGTACCTCGTTGGAAAGGTCTAATTGATTACTACAATGTTGTGGCATAGTATACATGTGTCAAAGACAAACTTAGGCCCTTAAACCTTCCAAGAAACGTTGTTTAGGGCCTCAGAACGACCCCGAAAGTTTAGGACCCAAAAAATCATAACAAAACTGCCATGATGGAGAACCATGTTGACTCAGTGGAAGAGGTGGGTGGCCACCAATATCCACCTAGATCAATCTTCCCCATTCAGGAAGAAATGGTATCGATTGCATCAAGTTCCCACAATAGATGGGGAAACTTTTGTTGAATCTGAATCTTAGTGAGTCATTTGCCTTGTTGAAGAAGTTGTCATTCTATGACAACCCGATAGGGTTGTATGTTCTGTTGGTGGGTGCCCTTCATCTTGGTGTCCATGATACAATCCATTGTATCTTTCTTAAGGCAATCATGATTGATTTCTATAGGGGCCAAATACTCAACCACCTCCAAGGTGTCCAACATAGGTAAGAAATATGGTCGAAGTAGCTCCACATTAAATACTAGGTGCAAGCCAAGGAAAGGAGGAATACTAAATTCAAAATCATTTTCACCCATAGCCTTTGTGAAGGTGTAAGGCCCATATCGAAGTGGTCTGAGCTTCCTGTGGGGGCATGTGAGGTGCTCTTTCTCCAAATGAAATCATACCTTATCACCAACCTAAAACTTGTGTGGAACCCAATTATGGTCATGTCACTGCTTGTACTTGGCATTGGCCTTCTTTAAGATATCATGAACCTTTTGTTGGAGGCGATGGATCCATCCAACAAATTTGATTTCTCTGTCTACATTGGTCTAAGCATGTGAGGACTCTGTCAGTGAATATGGAACGAATAGAGATACATCAATGGGGGCCAATGGATGGAACCCCAAGCACACCTGAAAAGGGTTGTGGCCAATAGAGTTGTGGAGGGATTTGTTATAGCTATGTTAAACATATGGAAGGCTCTCGTCCCATGTGAATGGATGCTTGGAGTTGTACATGTGTAAGATATGCACAATCATCTTGTTGACCACTTATGTTTGTCCATCTATTTGGGGTGAAAGGAAATCGATTTGGCCAACTTCGTATTCATTAGAGACCATAGGTTGGACCATAAGGTACTAAGGAACCTGTTGTCCCTATCTAAAATAATGGTTCGTGGTAGCCCAAAATGAACCCAAACATGCTCAAAGAAGAGCCTAGCAGTGGCCTCAAGTGCGATACTCTTTTTACATGGTGCCAAAATGGTCATCTTAGAGAACCGATCAACAACCACAAAGACACAATCATGACTATGTTTGGTGGAGGGAAAACCTGGCATGTAATCCATGGAGATTGACTCATAGAGTTTTTATGGGGTAGGGATATGAGTGTACAACCCTTGCTTCTTGATGGATGATGTAGCGATGGCACAAGCAGTGCATGACTGAATATACTAGTTGACGTCTTGTCGAAGCTTTGGCCAATAGAAATACTTCTAAAGTATTTCTATTATCTTCTCCACACCAAAGTGCCCTGCTACCCGACTGTAATGTGCCTCCCAAATTAGCTTTGCACACTCACTTGAAGGAACACAAAGATGGACCAGATAGCACAAGAGCGTATCCTCAAGATGGAATTCTTGGACTTGTTTTCTTGCACTCAGTGTCTGAAAAGTAGCAGCAAAGTCAAAGTCATTGTTGTATAATTGTGGCCACCCACAGGTCTCATGCCCATAGGATTTAAGAACCGTGGTTAGCACCACAACTAGGGGCTAACTAAGGAAATCTGCAACACGATTGGTTCTACCCTTCTTGTACTTAATGTTCAAGTTTTCCAGGTATGTGGATCACTTGTGATGGCGGTCATTCTGTAATTTTCCCTGTGTCTGCATGAGTTGCAAAGGCTTGTGATTAGTGTGGGTGATCATTTTCTTTCACATAATATAATGTAGCTTCCACTATCAACATGCATGCACAATGGAGTACATCTCCTTGTCATAGGTGGGATATCTGTGAGAAACATCAAATAGTGTTTCACTGTGATAGGCCACTGGATGTCCCTATTGAGTGAGGACTACATTGATCAAATATTCAAAGGCATATGTCTCAATCTCAATTGGTTGTTGTAGGTTTGACAACATGAGGACCAGTGTGGAACAGAGGCAATCTTTTAGATCCTGGAATTCTTTTTGTCATGATTCAAACCATGCAAAATTAGGTTTATCTCCACCCTTGGTCACTTGACTTAAGGGCCAAGTGATATGAAATAACCCTAATATGAACCTATGGTAGAAGTTGGTGAGGCCTAAGAAGCTGCTAAGATTTGTTAGAGTTGTCGGGGTCGGGCAATCGTGAATGACTTGGATCTTGGATGGATCCACATGAATCCCATCTTCATCCATGATTTATCCTAAGTATTGAATTATCTGCATGTCGAATGAGCATTTCTCCAAATTGGCGTGTAACTTGTGTTGTCGCAGGGTGCTCAGGACCTATTGAATGTGTTTCAAATGTTCTACCTAGGTTTGGCCGAAGATGAGGATGTCATCCAAATATACAACCATAAAAGAGTTTGTGACAACTACAAGATATCATCTGTCATCCTCATGAATTTTGTTGGAGCATTATTCAAGCCAAAAGGCATGACCAACCACTCAAAAAGGCCTTCTTTAGATTTCAAGGTCGTCTTCCATATATCATTTTGTTCTATCGGAACCAAGTGGTGGCATGACTTTAGATCAATATTACTAAATAAGTTGGCACCCTTAAGATAATAAATAATATCTTCAATCTGGGGGATCAAGTATCGATTATTGACAGTGATTTTGTTCACGACTCTATAATCAATACAGAGTCTCCATGTCCCATCCTTCTTCTGCACCAACACAATTAGGCTTCCGCAAGGTGAGGAGCCCGGTTGAATGTGACCCTTTTGGTTGAGCTCGTGAATATGATACTTTATTTCCTCATTCTCTAGAAGGGAGCATTTGTATACTGGGCCATTGTGTATGGGAGTACTAGGTATCAATTCAATGGGATGTTTGACCTAACAATGCAAAGGCACCCCTATGGGTGAGGTGAAGATGTATATATATTCCTTTACAACCTTATCCACCTTCTTATGCTATGTAGAGAAACCATGTGTTAAGGTTGTGGTGGTCATGGTGACCTTTCGTTCACCTTCTAACTAAACCATGAAGAGGAAAATCTTTGCAGATTGAGAGATTACCTTTCAGCACTGTTTTGTTAAGATCAATGAAATTGCAGTAGTCGAAACTACCTATGATACCTTGTAGGGCTAACCTCCCAAATAACAATGACACTATGGGTTTGGGACTCATAAATAGAATGATGTTTCCACAAATAGGGTTGTCCTAAAATAACATCACAAATGTCGAGTGGGGAAACATCACACGGTACTTCATCTTTGAAGGGCTTGATGTTGTAGGATAGGTGACACTGTTGGATGTCACAAAGATCTCGTCTTTGGCTCAACCAATCGATGGTGTATGCTTTTTAAGCCCTAGACAAAGCCCCATGTTCAGCATAAAACCCCTTATTAAGCCCTAGACATTGAGTTATTTAATTTCTAGTGTTATATTAATAGGTCGGATAGACCTTTCAATGTACCCTTTCATTATAATTGCACCCTTTGTCTCCTATATATGCCAAGGACACCTAGTCTTAGGATCATCATATATTGTATTTTGAATTGGATATATTGTAAAAGTAGGTTTTAGAGCATTGATCCTAGGGTTTTGCTACTTCAAGCAAGTCATCTTGGAATTTTCACCATAATGTTTTTTTGGGACACTTTAGATAAAACAAATTGGAGGTTACTTAGGAGACATATCATAGTATGTCTGGTAAAACTTTTAGGTTCTGGTTCATTATACCTTTTGATATATAGCCTATGGAATACAGGGTTTGTGACTCATCCTAAAATCATTTTTAAATGAGACATCTTGGAATTTTCTTTATAAAAAAATTCTGTGAGTTTTCAGATAGTGAAATTTTGTGGAGAATAGGGGGAAATGTCATAGTACAGGTGGTCAAAATTTCAAGTTTTGTTTCACTATAATTTCAGATATATAGTCCATGGAAGACAAGGTTTGCGACTAATCCTAAAATCAATTATCTTGGCATTTTCGTTGTAACATTTTTTCAATGAAGTTTCACACTCTGAAATTTTCAAAATATTGAATTGACAAAGTGAATTACATGTGGAAAAGTTTTCAGATTTTGACTCATAATATTTTATGATATATTTCTTGTGGAAGTTAGGGTTTTTGCACAAGTTATTTTCTGGTGATTTTAAGAGCTTTTTCTGTGGTTAGCAAGCTCATTTAAAAAAAAATAGAGATGTGTTCTGGTGTATTTAAATAACATGAGATATATCATTAAGCGGGTAAAATTGTGCTTGGGGAAGAATACATACCGTAAATACACATGGTTTCACGTGGTTGGAAACACATTGTTTCACTTAGTTGGAAACGCCTGTAACCCCTTCTGATACCCCTTCAAGTAGTACCACGTTAAATAGTACCTATAGATGGAATCTCACTTCCACGTACCTTCGGGTATATAGGAAGTCTCCTATTAATACCTAAAACCAACCTTAAATAAACTATTTGGTCATCTTGTTGCTATAGTACACCGAAAACAACACTCAAGGAGACAACTCTCTAGTACCTAGGTAGTCAGGTAGTACGAATAAAGGCACGGTTGGGCCTCCTTAGCTAGTGCCCCAAGATATTGGGCTAAGTACTATTGTTGGAGCCCACACATATATCAGAGAGCTATAGCACCTGATACTCCCTTGTCCTTAGGACCGAGTAACATTTTCCCACGGCTCCAAAGAAAGACCCAAAATTTACTTCACTCAGTAAACCTATAGAGAGATCAACCATGACTGAAGAAGAAAGAGAAGAGATTTTTCACCAAATGGGAAAGTTGGAGAAGATGGATGAAAATAGGGTACAAATGGAACATATGGAAAATAATATGAAAAAGACAATGGATACCAAGATGGAAGAATTGAAAGATTCCATGACAACCATCTTGTTACGTACCCTATATCAAAGATTCTTTGAAGGAGATATCATGACACAATGAAATCATATAAATGTGTAGGAAATGAATGTTGAGCCCCAAAATCATACCTATTAATCACTTTCAAATCCACATAATCAGGGGTTCCACTCGACAACAAGGAACTACTTAATTTCCAAGATCGATATGAGGAAGTTTGATGTTAATGATCCTATAACATGGATATTCCAGATGGAGAAATTATTTGATCTACACTAAGTTCCAAGTTTACAAAAGTTACCTATTGCATCCTTGTATTTAGAGAATGATCAATTTGTTTGGTATCAATGGCTTTGTGAAATAAAAAAGGATTATGTTATCTATTGCTCCATTTTTACGGAAGAATTGATATCACATTAGAAGGATATTAAGAGTAATACATTATTTAGTCAATTTATAAATCTTCGTAAAAGAGGTCCAATTACAGAGCACATTACACAATTCCAAAAGATCAGTCTCAAGGTAAAGAACATCCTGAAGGATAATTTGTTAGACCTCTCTTTGGGAACTTTAAAGGAGAACATTCAACATGAGGTGTGTCTCTTCAAACCTAAATCCCTAAAGCATGCTCTCAGTATGGCAAGGAAAGTGAAAAACAAAAATATAGCTACTAGAAGGGTGGACACTAACAACTATATAGAGCACCATTTTGCCTCTCCTAACCTCACTCAACCGACAAGGTTGACACCTCAACAAATGGATGAAAGAAGAGAAAGGGGACTATGTTTCAATTGTGACAACAAGTACAATGAGGGCCATAAATGTGGTGAGAATAAATTATTCTACATAGACAATGAAGAGGAAGAAGATCAAGAATTCGAACCATCACAAGATATAGATCTAAAAGAGACTACTCCAACGATATATTGTCATGCATTGGTTGGCATTAGTACTCCATAAACCCTCAAGATAGAAGGATATATCAAAAATAAAAAGGTAACAATGTTGATTGATTATGTTAGTACCCATAACTTCATCAATTATAAATTAGCAAGAAGTCTCAATTGTTTTGTATTTCCAACACCAGAGTTTCAAGTAATGATTGCAGATGGAGGTACCATAATTTTTTAGGGAAGTGTCATAGTATTAAGCTCAATATGGGGGAGTATTTATTGGATAGTCCCATGATTTCCATCCAAATGGGTGGTGTTGATGTTGTATTAGGGGTCCAATGGTTATAATCATTGGGAACAATGGCCTTAATTTTAAATATCTTTTCAGGATATTTTCCTCGGAAGGCAAGGAAATTGAGCTTAGAGGTATCCAAGGGAAACCCTCTAAAGTGATAAGCTTTAATAGCATGACAACATTACTCAAAAAGGGACACCATGGTGTAATTGCACAATTATGCTCACTAGATGTTCAAGCATCTATATTGTTTGCTCCAATGGATCTCCAAATAGTTATCAACAATCATTCCAAGGTATTTGGAGAGATACCAAAGGGTCTTCCACCTACTCGAGATCATGACCATGCTATTCATTTGCAACTAGGAAGTGTACCACCTAACATTAGACCTTACAAGTATCCAAATTCACAAAAGAGTGAGATTGAGCGTATGATCCAAGAAATGTTAGAGGTCGACATCATTCAACCTAGCCAAAGTGCTTTCTCTTCACCAGTATCCAAATTCACAAAAGATGAGATTGAGCCGCATGATCCAAGAAATGTTGTTACCCATTTCCATTCAACCCAAATATGCTTTCTTCACCAAAGAGTGATGGTTATGGAAATGACTTTGCCTACCGTATGTTTCCATATTATAGACAACTCCAACAAAATGACCATCAAACATAAGTTTCATTCCCGCCATTGATGAATTATTAGATTTCAGAATCAGAGGATAAATTTTCTTTACTAAGTTAACCTCGCTCAAGATATCATCAACCGAATGAGGAAGACATTCCTAAAACAACTTGTAGAACACATGAAGGCCATTATGTATTTTTTGTCATGCCATTTGATCACAAATGCACCTTCAACATTTCAAATTGAAGGAATTTCCATTTCAAACCTTCTTCCTAAAAAATTTTGTGTTAGTATTTTTTGACACATTAATCTATAGAAAATCTTGGAAAGATCATGTACAACATGTTGACAAAGCGGTTACAAATTCATTGGAAGAGTAACAACTTTATGCAAAAGCCTTCCAAGTGTGCCTTTGGGGTTCAAGGCTATTAACTACTACATATTGTAAAAAATTCCAACATTTTATTTATACGCGTGTGGACAAAATTGTCCATATTGTTGCGAAATAGAGGAAATTTATAAAAAATCATGTTGCCCGAAGAACGCCGCGTCTTGCCACTAACGCCGTTTTGCCGCTTTTTCACTCCGGAACGCCTCTCTGCCACGCTTTCCATTGGAACGCTCTCTGCCATCGCCAGAAGATAAGCGTCGAATTGCCACGTTAACGCCTGGCCTTGCCACGCTTTCACCGAACGCTCCTCTTGCCACGCCCACCGAACATCATTCTTGCCACGCTTGTGAAGATGTATGTCGCAGAATTGCCATGTTAACGCCGGTTCCTACACGCTTCCACCGAACGCCTTCTCTTGCCACGTTTTCCAATCGGAACATCACCTTAAGCCACGCTTAGAAGATGAATGTCGCGAACAAGCCACGCTAACGCCGACTTTGCCACGCGACCCGCCGCCTGCCACGTTTCATCGAACGCCTCTTGCCATGTTTTGAAAATGTATGTTGCACTACATGCTAAAACTTGGTTTTCCCCTCCAACGGTCACACCTTAGTATGTTCACCAAGTCAAAATAACGGTCACTTTAGGACTTTTTATGTCGGAATTACATGTTGCAAAATCTATAAATATACAGCATTTGACTCCGATAAGCTGCGACAAGTTTGGTTATAATAAACGACGCCCAAAAAATGGTTTGGTGGTCTTCTACGTAACAAAAATAGATATTTGTTTCCAAAGATAAGTCCAGGGGGAAGAACACCTAAAACATTAGAGTCGGGAAAAGAATTAAAGAGGGTGAAAAGGCATTAAATGTTATTTCCCTTGGGTAAAAATTGGTTGTACTAGACGGGCCCGAAGAGTTTTAATAGCAAATGTTCTACAAAACATTGTAGAAAATATGGGCATGTGGATGGGGGATCAAATGAATATCGTCCGATGGTATATACATTCAATATCTCGCTTTTAATATTTATTATATTCCCAAATTTTATAATGTTTTATACATACTAATTTTTCATGATTGTTTGTAATATAAAGTTAGATTTTGCCCCTAACTTATGCACAAAGCACCAAGCAGAAGTGTAATGATGTTGTAGCACAAGATGAAGAACTTGAAGCATAATGAAGATCAAGCTAATGATTCCATGGAAGTAGATGACAATAATAACATAGTTCAAGCTGATGAGACAAATCAAATGATTCAAGACTTATTCTGTCATCCAGATGAGGATCATGGGGACAATAGTGATGGTATTTATGATGAACCTTGATTGAAAAGGCAACAAACGACTTTATAAAGGGTCAGAGCAAATATTCTCTCCACTAAATTTATGTCGGTGAACTTGAAAGTTGATTTAATCATTTGTCTAATAATTTAGGCTGACACATATCCTTAGGTATGTAATATGTTACTTCGGATCTACATAAAGGTTGACTATTCTTACTTTTTTTTAGTACATCTAATGTAAAATAAAATGCAATATTAATTTACAATCCCTATTATTTACATTAACTATTTATTTTTATGTTTTAGATTGTTAGTGGAATTTTTGTTACCCTCGTCAAATATTTTACCAACATTATCGCAGGATTTTCAGATGCCATTATGAAAGACATTGAATGGAGTATCAAAGCATAGATGCATGTCCCATGATCATATTATATATTATATCAACATGGGTCGAAAACAGAATGTTCTGTATGTGGTAATCGTGATATCGAACCAATCAAGTAACAAAAATGGTCCCCTCGAAAGGTTCCTCTACATATTCCCATAATTCCACGCTTGCAACGATCACTGTGTGAAAGCATAGCACGCTTTATGGATTACCATGCACTAAAGAAAATTGAAGATGGTGTTCTTCTAATGCCCCAGATGGTTATGCATTTAAGGAAATTGTTGCGAAATGGCCAGAATTTACAGATGAAGCTCGTAATTTTAGGATTTCATTGGAAAATGACGGTGTTAATCCATTTTGGAGAGCTTCAACTGCTTACTCGCTAGGGCCCTATTTTGTTATCAACAATAATATTCCTCCTTGGATTACACAAATAGGGAGTACATAATGTTGACAATGATTATTCCGTGTATTTACTTACATTAATTCTTCGGATTAAATTCTTCTTCATTTTTCTTTTTGCATGTAATCTTTTATTTATTTATTTACTGCATATATACATACCATGGTAGTAATCTCGCATTTCCAAACAATTAAAAGTACCAAGTTAAAGATATGAATGTGTATATCGATCCTTTACTCCATCTAGCTACTAAAGTTATGGAGGGCATCATATGTATGACATTTGTAAACCAATTGGGCAGAAGAGATTTCATTGTCGTGGATTACTTTATGGACAATTCATGATGCCCTCAAAAGACTAACACACATTTTGTGGTTTGTAACATTCCATATTGCATGCTGGCATAGTATATAATTAATTGATTATATCATGCATGTTGTTTAAAATAATCATTTCGTATATATATTAATAATTGATCATTAATCCATCTCAGTGTCTTCAAACAAAGGGTAAATTTGCATGTCCAAGCTATGGTCCTAAGATGAAATATCATTTGCCAAGAAGTTTAGGTAATGAGGTGTTTGATGAATATAGAAACTTCCTTTCTAAGAACCATAAGTATCGTACTAATTAAAAAGATCTTTTCAATGGGAAACAAGAACCTGGACTAAAAACACAAAGAATGACAACTCACCTATGCAAGTTGGGTTACATGACGTATCTAATCTCGAGGTACCTAGAGATTTAGTTTATGTATCAAATGGAATCACATATGCTTTGAAATTTTATTTTAATTATTCATTTTATTTTAATGCATTTGATAAATAGTATCATTTTTTTGATTCATCAATGTCGTCGTCGGGAAGGTAGTATTAATGGGCTTCCAAGAGGAATGAAATTTTATCCTACTCAATTCATGAGGTTGCCTTTTACTATAAGGACTTAAAATAGTTCATTTATTTGATAAAAAGCATATCGAGAAGAATGTGACAAAAAACATTATGGCTTAATCATAGATGGCGGAGGGATAGAAAAGAAAAATTGTCAAAATTTGTAATGACATTCGAAAATCCAATCATGCAATGCAAAGTGCATTGATCCAATCAAATAGTGATGGATACCAAAATAACCTTCCATATACATGAAGTAACAAAGCATGGCAAAAGAGGTCATTCCAAAAAATTAAACTCCTACGTGTTTTTATTCAAACATAAAGAATATCTTAACGAAGAAGGTGAATTTGGTGGGGTAAAAACACATGATCGCATACCTTCATTAAGGTAATTAATCAATTTAGTATCCATATTTATATATTGGTCTTGTACATTTTGATATTTTTATTTTTTTGTTCAGTTTTGAACAAGTATCACCCATTTTATTTATTACAAGATGTGTTCTACCTCTATCTTCCCAAACGACTTTTGTCAACAATGTCAAACAAGTTATATATGATCTTGGAAAAATGCATGAGGTAAGTAGTCGTAGAATATATATGCAAAAAAAAAAAAAAAAACTGCAATTCTTGTTGTACTCTGATGACATGTGTTTACTTGTAATGTAATATGTATTTATATGTTTTGGTGAAACATGCTATTTTCAAGGCCATGATCTGTAGGATGGTTGTCATTGAAAGAAATCCACAGAAGATGATATAAAGTATCGAAGAGAGAAATTCTCTGGCTAATGTGAAATGCGCAAATATTCACTCATCATTTTTCATCGCACAAGAACATTACTTCCATACACCAAGTTGAGGAGATTGAAATGTGTGGACCTGTACACACAAGGTCAATGTGGATGGTGGAGAGGCACTTGAAATCATCAAAGGCTTCTATTAGACAAAGAGCACGTCCACCAGGGTTCTATATGGAGGGATATATAGTATATGAATCCATGGTGTATATTAGTCAAGATCTTCCTAAATTAGTAAAGCACAAGCTATGCATGAAGTTGATTGCATTTGGGATGTGAACTCCACTCAAATTTGAAAGGGGAGCAAATGTTAGAGAGAGCCAATGAAGATAGTGAGAGGTAATTAAAATGTGATATTTTTAATAAATATTAATTTATATCGCTTTGTTGTGTATATGATTATACTCCTATTTAATATTTATTCTTCATCATTTATTATTAATATTTACCATGGTTATAACTAATATTTAATATTGGTGAATTGTGCTTAAGTCGGGTCAGCTTCGTTCAAGATTGGATGATTACATTTATACATCAAAATAATCTCGACCGGATGAAGGTATGGATTGACGTGACGTAAAGAACGCCATGGCGGTAGGTTATCATGGAAAGAATTATCTGAATTGGTTAGAAGCTCAACATCGTAATGGATATTCGGATGTTACGCAGAGGGAAATAGATTTCAAGATATTGTTTTAAAGATGGAAAGCAAGTGCTAAATTCCCACCCATTTTATTCAAGTATTTTATATTATATTAATGTGACTGTGAGATGTTTCTTCATATTATACTTTCCAAATTATATAAATTTATTATTAATCAATAATGCATATTTTACATGTCTAACATATTCACTTGAAACACCACAAGGCTATCTAGTGTAATGGTCGTAAATTTCGTGATCAAACATTGGATGAAACCAAAACTGTGATAGTGGATAATCCTACAGATTCCAAGTCACTAATGCTTCTATGAATGACGACATCCTCGAAATATATGAAAAATAGATACTATGAGTTTTTGAATGATATAATTGAGTGTGACTTTTAATTCCTTCAAATTAGTTTTGTCTACGTCAAATGGTAGAAGCTAATAATGCATGAACATGATGAGGAAAAAAACCATTATTCAACATGCCAATGGATTTCCAAGGATTAAAACAACGGTGTTTGGAAAAACAAATGACCGCTTATGTTTTTTCCAAGCCAATGTGAGCAAGTCTTTTACTCAAAGGTTCCGTGTAAGAGAGATTGGTCATTTGTTGTTAGATATGATCCAAGAGGAAGGCTAGATAAGTATACTCATAGATGAGGGAAGATGATATTGAAGAAGAAGATGATGCAATTAGAGCCAGGAGCGTGAAGAATATGGGTCGATAGATGAAGAAGACTAAGAAGATGAAGAAGATCTAAGACAATGCGCCAGTTCTTGACGATGATATCGATGAAGATATGCTCAAAAACGACAATGATGATGATGATGATGATGATATCATCAATCCTTTCATCAATGTTTCCGAACCTGACATCGACACGTATATTGAGCTGGATGATCACATAGTTGAAGATACGTAATAGCTGACAGATACAAATGTTACGCTATCGATGAGGGCACGAATTAGATATTTCTTAATTGTATGGATTATTATTATCTTTAAATCATTTTAATTTTATGTGGGTTAATTAATACGTTTTAAGTTTTATTTTAATTTTCTTGTTCGTAGTTTCTATGCATGATTAATATGTTGCTTTTGTTTCTTATTTATTTTATACTGTATTGGGGAATTGGGAGCGATGTGAGGGGGGGGCATATGAGCTTTCACCTTCACGTGGTTGGCCTTGTTTAGTAGAGAATAATTTATTCTCAAAACCAAGAAAAGTTCATTCATTCATCTTTATACCCAAAGATCACAATGCACCTAACTTCATATATCATCTCATCTCATCCTAGTTTCGTTTTAATTTTCTAATTGGTATACTAGGGTATTGTTTTTCATTTATATTGTGTTCAATATTTTGTGATGTGGTAGAATAGAAATAACACTACAAATCCTAGAACTCCATTTTGTATTCTTTGTGTTCTAAAGTTTGGTTCTCCTGTTGCGCTGTTGGAATAGATTGGGTATATTCATTATTGTTCACCAAAAGTCCCTTTCATTACATTCTATTGGAGGTCACAAAGAAGAGGAAACCTATAGATAAGACCCTATACCAATGAGCAATGGACCTTGGGAACAATTGTTTCAAGATCCTCACTCTTGGATTGTAAAAAGAAATAAAGCACTCAGAATTTCATTAGTCCTTCATGACATACCTGACAAATATCCTAAAGACCTTCCTGTGTTCAATGGAGATGACTCATTTACACCAGAAGAGAATATTATAGCATTTCAAGACTATATTGATTACTTATAAATCAATCATGATGATGTTTTATGAGGATATTTTGTCATTCCTTTACGGGAGATGTTAGGAGTTGGTTCAAAGATTTGGTAGCTTATTCAATTACCTCCTAGATAGATTTCTATCATATTTTCTTGGATAAATGGGAGAGAAGAAGATCCATCACTATTAACACATTGAGTTCTACTCCATGAAGATATGTAAATGAATATTTATCAAAGTTTGACAATAAAAGTTCAACCCTATGAACTCACGCTTTATTTCTCCTTTTTTCATGGAAAGAAGGGCTCCTAATATACACAGGATGTTCACCCACGTCGTGGAAATAGAAAATAATATTTTTGGCCTCGGGAAAAGTAGGGCTCAAGCAAATGATCATTGTATGTATGATAAAACAATGTACAATCAAGAAAAACGGTGGAAGGCCATTCACTGAGTCTAGTTTTGAGCATCCATTGCAATGTGAAGATATCGTAAATTAGTCCATGATTCAATGGAAGCCAATTGGTATTGCTTAACTCTTCAATAATCATGAAATAGATGATAGTGAACATGGTCTGATCTTGAGAGAGGTGCAACAAGCAAAGAGAATTACTAGTGGCATATTAAAGAAGATACTATAATGGTGAATGCTAAAGAAGAAGAAGATGTTGTTGGAAATGACTTAAACCTGTCAAATTTTTGTTACTAAGTTGAGTATGATATAGACATGTAGGACTAGGCAAGGAACAAAGAAATGAGAGGGAGATTTTGAAACCTTCATTTCTGCTCATATTGAATTTTTCAGTATTGAGCCATTATGTGATAAGTATGAGGAAGAATATTATTTAGAGACATAAATTTTGTTTTCTACAAGATACCTCAGTTTTCCATCAAAGTTGGGATTCCAAAGATGATTTTGAATAATGATGATACCTCTTTATCCTCCCATTCACTTACATTTACAGAACAAAGAAGCTAAGAAAGCATTGAAGACCCTTTATATGTGTTTGCAAAGAAGGGCCTCGATCAAAAAGATGTATGTACCATCCATAGTGACATAATATCTTTCAAACGAGAATTTGTAGCTTCTTACACAATTATCAATCCAACACCCTGAACACCTACTCACTTCGTGAATATATCTATGCCCATAACTACATATTGTCTTCTTATTTTCTAGTACAAAATGTCCAACAAAATAGATTCCCCAATGATCAAAATTTTGCATTAGAGGAATAGGTTTGAGTTTGTGAAAATCCCTTATCTGGTTTGTTTCTCACTTTTGGCACTAGACACATTTATTAATCATTTGAAATAATCCTTAAAGATTTAGGCCACCATAGTCTTGAACATAGGATTTTTGGGTTGTCTTAGTAAGAGAGGAATGTCTCCCTACTATGCCAAAATATGCCCTGCTAATCAAATTATTTGTTTCCATTGGTTGCACACATTTTATTTGTATACCGTTAATTTGGACTCCATATAAATTACCTACTAAATTTTTAATTAGAGTGTCTTTTGAACTAGAAATCATCTATTTGTCATACTCATCTTGTCTAGTACCTTTTTGTGCCACAAAAAATAATGACATCCTCTAGATAGCCTGATGCATGTGGAACCTTGAACATGTTAGCATTAGAAAAGTCTTCTCCCTCCTCCTTCAAGTTTCCTATTTCATCTCCATGATAGATAATTAGGTTTAACATTAGATTTCCCTAATTTGAATATCAAATTTTGAAGTCATATTCTTGGAACAACATCAACCATCAACTTATACTTCCAGAGTTTATCGACTTGTTTACTATATATATCAAACTCTAAATTATGATTTACATTTTAAAATGAACTTGTTAGATAGTAAGTAATGTCAAATTTGTGTAATATACCATACCTAAGGTTTCCCACTTTATACTATTGTAATTGTTGTCAATCAAAGACAACTTTTTTCTTGCAACATCATATGCCCACTCTGTCATCACAACATGTGTGAGGATTATTAGTAGATACAATCAAGGCATCTACACATACATGGAATGACTTGTTCCAATTAGGAAATGTTAAGATTGGTGCACTCACAATATGATTGATCCTATACTAGATGGAGATGGTTTGAAGAAGGAAAAACCATTTATATGCATAAATGGTGTTTCCTTCTTCAAACCACCTCCATCAGTATAGGATCAATCATATTGTTTAACAAACTTTCAACAATACCATGTATGTCCTAAAAATTACCTAACCTTTGATGGATTGGTGGAGGTTCCAAATCTTTGATTATCGTAAATTATCAAGATCTACCATTGTCCCTTCCCTTGAGACTATGTCCAAAATGCATTTTTGAAAAAGATGCAAAATGAAATTTCTCTAGATTTAGGGATACACTGTCTCCCTACACCTATTCAACACCATTCAAAGGTCAAAGTTATGGTTTTTTAGACAATCAAAACGAGCCCCAACATTCATATATACTTTTAGTGACTTATGAATGAAAAACATTGAATATAATCGAAAATTGTTCAAGAAAACATGTTGGTGCAGTTTCTAAAACAAATGGTATTATATGACATTAACATGCTCCCCATTTGGTTGTGATAGTGGTGAGTGGTTGGATTTTCTCCCCTTATAGATACTTTTCTTGATTATATCCTCAAAGACCATCTAAAATGAAAAAATAGCCTTCCCTATTACCATGTCTAAAACTATTTTTTGAAAGCTGCGGGAAAAGGTTCTTTAGTCATTAAATGATAGCTTAGATATGTGATGTTTATAGAGGGGATCACTTAAGACATGGTTATAGGATATTATTTGTACTTAAGGTGTTATTAATGTGGTTTGATGAATGTTATTCTCAAGAGAGGCAATGTAAAAGAGTGTGTTAGCTGATAATGATGGAAAAAATGGTTGTGTAGCCAAGTTGTTAATTATCCATGGTTGGAAATGCATTATTGTATTGGAATTGATGGCTGATTATGGCAACATGCAAGACAAGAACTTGAAGTTGTTGATGCTTTAGAGGAGTTTGGTTTTGGAATATATAGGTTGATTCAAAGATTGTTCACATGGGGAAAATGGCATCAGGACTGCCACCTCCAATCTCACCCAAACTAAAATAGTGCCTTTATGGGGATTAAGAAGAACAAAACTTGAATCCAGTTGATTTCATCTACAAAAGAGTTCAAGGGCTTCATCATAATGCTCATTTTTTGCATATCCCAATCTAGAATAATCCTAAAATATATGTGTTTTGGGCAACTCAACAATGATCAAATAGGGACTAAATCAACTTTGGGGTGTCTTGATCACTGGAGCATGTCATGAGGGTTTTGTAATTCTGTTCAAGACAATAATCTCTTGTGAACAACAACATTTGGTTTTGTGGTGTGGAGTTATTTGGCCACCTTAGGGATTGTTGGCTCTAATTGGCGCATTCTAAACCACCTCTAAGGATAAAATCATGAATCAGTAACACTAAGGACAATCGGTCTCCAAAATTTCTAGCAATTTTTCTACCAACAATGTTTCTTTCTACTAAAATTTTTCGGCCTAAAATTTTCACGTTAAATTTAACTATGTCTCTAAATTCATGTACAATGTTTGATGAATTATTTTCCTGTATAGCATAGCTTCAGCCTAAATACTTTTATCAAACATTTATTTTAACGGATTTCTGCTATAGTCTATCGGAATCGAAAGAATATTTCTACGGAAACTCTGAAAATGGGATTGTTTGCAGGAAACTGAAAATTCTTTCCATCTTACTTCATCTTTGAGGTAGCGGACTCCTCACAAATACTCAGAATTTAGCTTGAGAATTGATACCGTAACATTTGTAAAATTGAATCTTCTTTCATTGGGTATAATTTGTTTCTATCATTTTCATTGTTTTATCTAATTTTATTTAATTTTATATAAAAAAAAATCATCATATAATATTTTTAGGTGAGATTATGATTCTGTGAAATGAAAATCCATATCTCTAAAAAATACAATAACTGAAAAATTATGGAAAATTTATATTCATACTTGTTAAACCGTTTCCTCTTCAAAAGGGTATTTTAGATTTCCAATTTAGGCAAAAATTAAGATAGATACAAGGTGCAGAAAACACGTGTTTAAACTGGAACCTTTTCATCTTGGTCAACTTAAAAATTCTAGAAATTATAACATTCATCCTGCTAGATTCAAAATTATAGTCATAATAAAAATAGAGTCTCTGTAGATTTCATTGCTGGCAGATATTTCATTTCTTAAAAACATAAGTTTAATAATAGATACATTGTTGTGGAAAACAATAACTCATTATCATTCCTTTCTGGCGTTTAAGGAACATACTTTTAAACCACTGTCAAATTGACATATCAAATCTTGATAAAAATTGAAAATAATCATTAGAAATATAACAAAAATATAAAAAAAAAAAAAAAAAAAAAAAAAAAAAAATTTTAAATAAAAAAATACTTTTGTATGCCGGAAGTTGAAGAACTTCTGAAAATACGCTTTATGACAAAACAAGCAAAAGTGTTACCCATCTCATGATTTTACCACCTCTTGGGTGTTCAATAAAGGTTGATGTAGTTTAGTGTTGACATTTTCAAGAAGTTAAGGGAATGTCTCTATCGTGGATGGTGGTCTCAACACTTATCTCAATATCCATATATATTCCTAGTCTATTTTGTTGATCTACAACTCTTATATACACTTAACACATTTATGCACATCCAATTCAACATATTCATCATAACAAAAACAAAAAAGAATTACCTACATACCAATAATCCATGTAACACAAGCAGTCACAATGTAAACAAAAGGGGGTATTTTATTACTCCATTCTAATATAAGAATCTAATACATCAAACTGTACACAACTAGACTATGCACCTACCAAATCCAATGCATGAACTCAAAACTATCTAATGGTCTCCATTCCCTTATGCCACTTAACAAGATAGAGGCCCCTATGATGGAGGACTAGGCTTGCACACTGCTAGGAGTAAGATCCTATATATTCGAACGACTGACCATTTGAATCCATAAATCACTCAAGTTGTTGTAAATCCAAATAGGCAGACTCTATACTATATAGTGGGGAAAAAAACTCTCATAGGGTTGTCTTCTTTGCCAACATAGATCATGCATAGTTTCTAAATGGTAATTTTATACATGTATCTTGTTCAACCCGACCACTTAATCCAGAGGGATTGGCTAGAGCTTGGGTGTCGACATTCATCTATTTAATGTAGTCTCATATCTCTTCTATGGGTTTCTCTCATCGCTACATTAGGAGTTCCATAAAAGTAGAAGATGTTATGGTTATGACTTGTTCTCAGGTACTAGTTGGGTAGAATGTTGAAGGTGAATCAAAGCTTTAAGAACAAGATGAAGCTTAGCTTCAAGAAGAAGATATTTATCTATTCATCAACAACAAAACAACAACTGCCAATGATGCAAATTGCTCAAAATATGTATCACAATTGTTGAGTGAATGTGTGCCTCCCTTCGCATCATTTGGCTCAATTCAAAGACCATCCTTATGTATCAGAGGTTATTTGGCAAAATGATGATGAAGCCGAACTTCAAATGAATGGAGATGCACTTCCACCTTGGCTTGGAGAGAGTGAAGGAGATAGCATGGATGTTGAAGTGATTGAAGCTAAAGTGTGCATTGCAGTTTGCAAATAAGTTCTATCTTTTCCTTGTCGTAAATTTAATTTTGAAGAAAATGTTAATGAAGCAGAAAGAAATTTCCATGTATGCTCGCCAATTAGCCGACACCTATATGACTTACTCTCCTTCGGGGCTTGGAAATGACCATGGGTCTTGATATTGGATATGCATTTTTTTAAATACCACACAAAGGCGGGAAATTTCAGGACGCTCTTTCACCTCTTCCTCGTCACATTGCCACGCCCAAGACGCCTCTTCCATCTCCGCAAGATTTTCGCCCCATAGCAAACTACGCTGGAGCCAAGAATCCCCTCGGGTCATTACCGTTGCCCCCGGCGACGCTACCTGGCGACGCTTCAAGAGGTCGCCTCCCATAGCAACCATCGTCGCGAGTTAATACTCTCCTCCGGCTCTGCCTGCCACCTTCGTAACGCCCTCGTACACCTTTGAAGTGTCTCTTTTGCCACGTCTAAAACGTCTCAGTTGCCATGTTTGAAATGTCGGTGTTGCCACCTTTGAAGCATCTCTTTGCCACGCTTGAAATGTCTCACTTTACACGCTTGCAACGTCTACCTCTGCCACGCTTGGTAACGCCGGTCTCACACGCTTTGAAACGCTCTTGCCAATGCTTTGAAACGGCTGGTTCACGCTTGGTAACGGTTTTCTTGCCAATGCCATAAATGTCTCTTGCCACATTTGAAACGTCAGCCTTGCCACGCCAATGTCTCTTGCTATGTTTGAAATGGGCCAAGATGGTTATCAGCGCTGGTAACGCTCTCTTGGCCACGTCGAACGTTGCAATATGACTCCTAAAAACCAAGTCGCTGAAAATGACGCCATGTGAAAATGACGCTTTGAGGGTCCGAGTATTTGTCTGCCTTCCGACAATAGAAAAGTAATTGGCGTCAACGCTACCAACGGAATTTTGACCCAAATGCAAGAGGGAGAAGTGGAATACTTTGGTCATATTGTATCTCATGAAGGTGTCAAATGACTTCAACATAATTAGTGCCATGAGGGAATGGCCAATTCTTAAAACCTTGAAGAAACTTAGAGGCTTATTAGGATATTTTTTTTTTTTTTTTTATGTCCTAAGTAATCGCGAAATAGTTGGGCACTCTACTTGCGTGATACATGGTCATGTTATCCAACTGCTACCACTATAACCTCCTGGTGTGCCCATGATGCCCCATACACGACACATAGGATAAGTCGAAGGGATTTGAACTCGAAACCTCATGGAACTTCATACTCATATCACCATTACTTGCCAATTGAGTCACTAGGCTAGATGTGATTATTAGGATTGAAAGACATTAATACAATATTTTTCAAGAACCATGGTCAAAATAGTATCACCTCTAACAACAATATTAAAGAACAAAGAATTTTCTTGGACCAAAGAAACAACCAAAGCTTTGGAAATTTTAAGGAGGTTATGTGTACAACTCATATCCTAGCCACACCCGACTTTACAAAACATTTATCAGGGAGGTAGATGCCTCATGCAATGAATTGGTGTAGTTTTAATGTAAGAATGAAGGCTCCCTTGCCTTTGAAAGTATCCTACTTAAAGGAGGAGAGTTTGTGATTAAATTGTCGACGTGGAGGAGAGCTCGTGCTTAACTCCTATTTATTATGGAGGAGAGTTCATGTTTAACTTATCAGTACAAATGAGAGTTCATTGTTAACTTGTTGGCACATAGGAGAGTTCATGCTTAACTTAACTTTACAGAGGAGAGTTTGTTCTTAAATTTTCGATACTGAGGATAGTTCGTGCTTAACTTGCTGATATAGAGGAGAGTTTATGCTTAACTTTCTGGTAGAGAGGAGATTTTGTTCTTAACTTGTTGATATAGAGGAGAGTTCGTGCTTAACATGGAAATATGGAGGAGAGTTTGCACTTAACTTTACAAAGACAAGGGAGAGTTCATGCTTAAATTTCCAGTATATAGGAGAGTTCAAGCTTAACTTGTTGACACAGGAGTAGGACCCTACAAAACTTCCTTTTGTATTTTAGCCGTAACTTTTGACTCGGACAATTCATTTCAGCGGGTTCCCAACGTTGGAAAGGTATTTCATATAAAACTTCACAGCTATATTCTTAGAGACTCCTCACCAATTGGTCCACATTTATAGGATTGCACTAAGGCATTGGAAAAAGCGTCAGAGAACTGAATACTTCAACCAAGAGTAGAGGAACTAGGAACCAAACTTAGGGAAGCATATACAAACTCTCAATTAATTTTTTTAGTTCTATAGGTTCAAATGCATGGTTTTGATAGTTTATTTTGATATTGTTCTATGGTCACTCATCTATAATGTGTTGAATGGTGCTAGGTACCAATGATAAAGGAAGGTCACACTAAACAACTAAAGGAAGGCAAGACATAACTAAAAGGAAGCAAACCATGCAGTACAAATGCTACACATCAAGGAAGATTGTTGGTATGCAGTAATACCCATGTAAATACGATCTGTCACCGAAGATGGTAGAGAAATAACAACAACAACAGTTGTCGCGACCGTTGTGAGGAGCAACAAAAGGAGTTGCACTCATATGGGTGAAGAAGAATTTTGAATCCCATGATGGTCAAATATCAAACTTGGAGGGAGAAGATTTTCCAAATGCCCAGATGAGTCACCATGGTGGGTGAGGTGTGCTATGTCCAAAACCTATGATGGCACACCAACACTAAAAGACAAATTTGAAATGTAACTACATATAATACATTAAAGTATAAACATTTATATTATCCTTATTCCCTCATGATTCCAAAGAAGATAAGGACAAAAGTTTGTAAATGAAAGGTCACGAGGGGAATGCAGAAGGCGAAGAGTCAAGTTGAATATCAATAAATACAGGGATTATATCCGAGTAAATGGATTTTGGCACTTGGAGCTTTCATGTACTATTAATGAAACTGTTAATGAGGAGAAACATGTTTGGCCAAGCTATTTTCCGGAGAACTCTTATTCTTGTGTTGGATGTATTCTGGTTACTCCTTTTCATTTTGCTCAGCACTCAGGTTGTGTAAGAATGTAATTCCTTTTGTACCCTAATCAAAACAAACACGTTTTTTTATAGTGCAACTCACACAAGTGTTGAGTCTTCAGGCTTGACAACCTAGCTCTTCAGTCTTCAGCTCCAAAACGATCCAACATGCTCTAGAATTTTCCCTCCATCGTTGTTCCATCTCCACACTCTCTTTCTTGCCCTATACTTGTTGTTCATGCACAAAAACTAAATGTGTAAGACTATTGTTCCTGCCCATACAAATTTCTTCTCTTTAGCTTACTTGCTTGACTCACACACTTCTCCAAACTAATTGTACTCAACCCCCATGCTCCCAATAACTTTGGGATGTGACTTCTCACACCCGCCCTCTTACATGCATTCAATGATTGCATTTGGGAACACTCAATTAGGAAACATAGTTTAATACATAATGATAATAAAATTTAGGAATGTCGGTGGAATTAATAGACATGGATAATTCCCCCCCTTGGACCCCTCTTTGCCATTGTCTTAGACCCTCCCCTCTTTTATGGATTAATTCAACCCCCATCTATGTCCATGTCCCATTAGCAGTTAACATCACATTTTATTATTAAAACTTATAAATACATTTCACATATACATCGTTTTCGTCATAGTCACACATTATATCTACATTAAACATTAATTAAACTAGGGATTATAGTGGGGATGTTACATTCCCCCTCCCCTACAGTTGTGCATCGTCCTTGGTGCATGCTATCTCGATACACATATATGTAAATTTACATCACAATACTTAGAAATAAAAAAAATCTTGTATTCCTCTCAACCCACGGACCCAAGGAATGAACCACTCATTTATCAGGGGTAACCCAAGGAATGTAGCACTCGCTTATCAGGACTAACCCAAGGAATGTGTCATCCTTTTAGCAGGGCCCCAAGCGTAGTTTGGCTAGGACTGTGAGATGTGGTTCCAGAATTCTAGCTGCTCAAAATGGAGTCTTGCATTATGTTTTATTCAAATTTGACAAAAACATTGTGGGTACTCTTCCCACATGTTTTATTCATGCTCCTATGTAGCATCTTCAGGATCGTAGTAGGTTCATTGAACCTTTACCAATTCTATGGATTTGTTCCTGAGCACTTTGAATTTTCGGTCTAGGATGCGTACCTCTATCACATTCTTTGGCATTCTTCGATAATAACTCGAAAGAACCATGAATTATCGGACCTCTATCACATTATTTGGCATTGGACATCCTCTAATGACCTTAATATTCTTGGTATCCATTGCTATCCGATATGCTGAAATTATATGCCCCAAGTAATGAATCTTCCTTTTATAAAAGATGCACCAACTTAGCTTAGCATACAATTTATGCTATCTTAAAACTTGCAACACCATTCTTAAATGTTTCTCATGTTCATCTTCTAACTTAGAGTAGATGATTATATGATATATGAACACAATTACAAACTTGTCCAAGTATTCCTTGAACGCTCCATTCATCAGGCAAATACAAACTGTCAGGGCATTTGATAGTCCAAATGGTACTACCGTGAATTCATAATGCCCGTACCTTGTTTTGAATGTTGTCTTGCTAATGTCTTATTCCTTTATTCTCACTTCATGATAACCTAATCTCAAGTCAATCTTGGAAAATATTCTTGCACCTTTTAGCTGATCAAACAAATCACCAATCCTCGGTAAAGGATATTTGTTCTTTATGGTGATCTTATTCAGTTTTCTAAAATCAATACACAACCTTAAGGTTCCTTCTATATTATTTAAAAAATTCACTGGGGCTCACCAAGGTGACACACTTGGGTGTATATATCGATTCTTTAACAATTCTTCAAGTTGTATCTGCAACTCTTTCAATTCTGGTGTGCCCATTATATAAGGCATCTTGGACACTGGGGCAACTCTTGGTACTAGATCAATAAAGAAATCAATGCCTCTCTTTGGTGGAAATCCTGGTATTTGTCTAAAAACATCCTCAAAATTGCTCAAGACCGGATGGTCTTAAATGCTTGCCACTTTATCTTTGGTTGCCTCTTCCATATGGGCTACAAAAATCTGACATCGCTTCCTGAAACTCTTTTTCAACTGCATAGTTGAAATCTCTCTAACATCTAAAACTCTTGAAATGCCTTGAATATTTCCTTCCTTCCCTTCTTCATCAAGACATGTGATTGTCTTGTTGTAACAATCTAGGATAACGTGGTGTTTTTCCAACCAATCCATGCCAATTAGACAGTCATATGAACCCAAAGGTATAATTTCCACATCTACCTTTGTGTTGAGTCTATTCATGTCTATTGGAAAATATTTAACCAACTCATTGATTTTCCTCTTAGCCCCAATAGCTAATTGAACTAACCATGATTTCTTATGCTTACTCCTTTGCAAGTGAAATATTTCAACAATGTTAGAGTTTATGTAACTATGGCTAGCTCCAAAATAAATTAAAATTTATATGGCTCGTTATCAATCTTACCTTCCACTTCAATCATGGGAGATTGATATTCTTCTTGCTTGTTGTCAAAGGCTGGATAAATCCTTGGTATGTTTCCTCCCATGTATTCCACTGTTTTAACCTCCCGAATGTTGTGGAAATTCCTCGTTCTTTCTCCTTTGTGAGGGCAATTCCTATATAGGTGATTTCCCTCACATCCCCAACATTGTATAGGTTGTTGCCTTGGCCTTTTCCCAAATGAATATGTAGTCTTATGCTCATTTTTGGTTGACTAACCTTGTTGATTTTCTTAGGAGTTGTTCTTGAAAAAGGGTGACTTGAAACCTTTCTGCCTTTGATCCTTTTTTCCCTCCATCTTGTCATTCCAATATTTTTGGAAAACTGGCCTTCCTCTGCTTTACTCATAAATATGCTTTGCTCTCCTTATGGGTTCCTCCAAAGTTTTGGGGTTATCATATTGAATCTTGTCACTATAGAAAGAGGGTAACCCACTTAGAAACCTTTGGATTTTTACCTTTTCATCCTTTATGAATTCAACATAATTCAACAACTCGAAGAACTTCTTCTCATATTCATCCATTGTCATGCTTCCCAACTTGAGTTCAAATAAATATTTCATGTTCCTTTCATAGTAATGCTCAGAAAATATTTCTCTTGGAAATATCCTTTGAATTGATTCCATGAGATCCTATTATCTTCAAGGTGCTTAGTTTGCTTAAGCTAATCCCACCACATGACTGGCTTTCCTTGCAAGTGGTAAGCTGCAATTCTAGCTTCTACCCTTGAGGGTAATCATGGAACTGGAAGTATTTCTTCATTTCATGTTGCATTATGTTGTCATTGATGTCAAAGAGTTGATGTATTGTCATAGTATCATTGATGTATTGATTGATGGTCTATGTTGTCAGTGATATAATTGATGTCAAAGGATTGATGTTGTCATGGGTTGATGTTCCAGATAGATTGATGTCAAGTAATATCATAGTGATGTGTTGGTTGATAGGAAGAAGTTGTATCATTGATGTCATGTCATGGATGATAGGAAGAACCAAACAGATGAACTCACAAGTGGTCCCCTTATGGTGAAATCCCTCACGGGAAGATGCTTTATGAAGTCCAAATGGTTAAGTGGTTGAGTCATCCTAGTATTGTGGTTAGGGAACCCAAGTTTGATTAGTGAATAATGTAATGAAGATCAGTGAATTTGTCAGTGAGACTATTCCATATGGATAGTGCTTGTCATTCCATTTGCGGTTATATGTGGAGCGTCACATAACTCCTCATGGTTAGAGAGTTATGGCCATGTGAAGTTAGAGAACCTTCATGTGTTGTCTAGTAGCCCCTGGACGGTCAAGAAGTCAAATTATTCTAGAGGATTCTAGAAGAAGTTGACTAGTCAAAGTGGTTAGTCATGAGTTAAGTGGTTGCAATAAGAAAACAATTAAAAATAAATTAGATGCAACTAGAAGTGGAGAAGTTACTAATTATGGAGAAAGTTGTTATAAGTGGACAAGTGGTTAGAAGTGGGTTAGCCCCAAAAAGAAGGAAGTTGGTTAGAATTGGCTAGATGAGGAAGCTACATGGAGAAGTATAAATAAGAGAGCAAGGGTCTCTTATGGGAGAGTCTTTCTTGAGCATATGGAAGATCTATTTTGGTGAAATATTTCTTGTAGGTACTCATGGTCGCACATAAGTTTCGTAAGTCTGTGATTTTAACGACGAAAGTTTTGGAGGTTAAAAAAACCCTAGTTTTTTGAATGTGTACGTGGGCTGCAATGAGCTAGGGTGCAAACATACGTGGGCTGTAGTGAGACATGGCACATTCATATGCGTGCTGAAGGAGAGAAGGGTGCGTACAGTTGGGAAAAACATGGAATATTTGAGTAAGTGTTGGTGCCAAGTTCCTAAAGTCTGAAGCAAGTTTTAGATCAACATTCTACAAGTTCATATCTGCTACAGAGGTTTTGGTATGGGTAAATATTGTCTTGATTTGATCATGGTATGGTGAATTCTTGATGCATTCTTTGTATGGTTATATTGATGTCTGAATATGGTAGCTGATTGGTTGAGTAGTTCAATTCTGTTCTGATTCAGAGATATCCATGATCTATGATGGTGTATGGTTGAGGAGCATGCATAGGTTGTTAGATAGTATTGGATATGGTTGTGTTTTGGCTATGGTACAGATTGGACAGTGGCATGAAGTTTGTAGTAACAGGTCACAAGTGGATGTGGCAGAGGCAGAAAGAACTTGAAGGGTAGAAGTTGTGAAGTTTTAGGAACCCTAGTTTCTGAAGGTGTACACAGGTTGACAGTGGGCCAGGGCATGTTCATACGTGTGCTGCAATATAGGCAGGTCACGTACATACATGAACTGTAGTATAAACAGGTCACGTACCTGTTGACATATTGGATTTTGTCTACAAGCTGAGTCTTGTACTTGAGGATTGAATTCCTCTTCTTAGTTGGTGCTGAGATTTGTAGGTTGAATTGAGAGTTGGTGCTCTTGTGGAGTTGTTTCTCTATTCAGTTGTTGTTGAAAAAACCCCAAGGATTGTAGTCCGTAATATAAGCTAAACTTATACATATATCTTTTGTTCCTTGTGGTGATGGCTTATTGGTGATGTTTGCTGCTGAGATATGTTTACATACAACTTGTTATAAATGAAAGTAATGAATGATGAGTAAATGGTGATTGCTAACTAAGATGTTTTTGTAAAGGAGTAAAAAGATCCCTAC
>SNQJ01S0101740.1:0-30689 GCA_010110895.2 Picea sitchensis
AAGGCAAAGTTTGTTCCATTGAATAGAGGGGCCTTATTGGTTGAATTTCCTTCATGGCTTGACATGTTTAAGCTCTAGGATCTGCCTTTAGATAAAAGGGGTCGGCTCTGATACCAATTGTTGGACAACTGAGAGGGGGGGTGAATCAGTTGTTACCGTGCTTAAACAATTATGCTTCTTTTAAATTCTTTACAAGGCACTTAATGATGATCAAAATAATGCAGAGAAATAAGCAATGGCACATTCAGAATCAGTCACATATATGAGATACACAGAGACAGATATTTCCCGAGGAAACCCATAAAGGGTAAAAACCTCTTCTTCTTTATATGATAAGTATTATTTTCATTCTTTACATTATCATACATGTGAGCACCAACTCATTGTGAGGCTACAACCTCTGTTTTTGCAAGCTGCAACTTGCTGAGAGCACGAACTCTCTGTTTTCTTTAGCACCCACTAGAAGGAAGCACCAACTCCCTAGTTTCTCTAGAACCAACTAGAAGGAAGCTACAACTCCCTATATTCAAGCACCCACTTGAACCTCTGAGGACACCAGTCCTCCCTATCACCTCCCCACCTTGATTTATGAATATCAATTACTGAGACTTGTTACAGTGATATAGTATTCAACAACAGATTACAAGTCTCATCACTGTTCTGCAAGATTTTGTTTCTCTGTCTTCCTCACTATCTTTCTGCACGCTTCCATTGCCCTTTTCTGTTCTTCTTCCTCTTGTTCTTTCTGCACCATTCCCATTCAATGCACCTTTTGTCTTCTGTCCCTTTCAGCTACTGCACTCCACCTCCTTCTTCACAGATGCATCCCTCACCATAGCAACAACCCATCTCTTCTTCTTCTCCACATTCTTATACTCTCTGTGCATCTTGTGCATGCCCTGTGTCCAATGGTTCTGCCTGCTCTGCATGTCGATTCCTCTGCCTGTTCATGATGGAAACTCTTCATCTTCTCTGTTTGTTAATCCCATGTGTCCATCATCACTGGGTGCCATGATCAAATTACTTCACATCACAGGCAGATGAGATTCTTCATCCTCTGTTTCCGTCGACCTCAACCTCTCTGTCGCAGTTAACTACTCCAACGCTCTTCCAACTGTCAATAGCCTCCACGAATAGTCTTTTATCCTACTGGTAGATTCCTTATGACCCTTTAGTTCCTTCGAAAATCACACCGAAGTCTCTTCGAGTCCTCTAGCAGAAACCATCAGTGGTTTCTAGCAGTTACATTGAGAAGTGCTATAGTAGCCCTCCGATCTTCTTCAGTTAAATTTGCACCATTGTATTAACTTCTCTAAGTCTTGCGTTCATTTCAGCATTTCGTTCTTCGGCATTTCGGGATTTGTGTGATCAAGTGTCTCGACACTCCATGTTGCGATCCCCAAAATGGAGCTTGGTTTCTCTAGCTCTTTCCTCTATCTCTCTTCGATGTGACCAATGGTTGTGACCATAGCCTTATTTAATAACTGCATTTCGTAATTTTTCATTTTGGCATTTCGGCATTTCAGCACTCTTGAGGTGAAGTTTCTTGACTCTCCATGTTGCGGTGCCTGAAACTCCAAAACGGAGCTTGTCTGTGACATTTCGCAATTTCGGGACTCCTCTGATGAAGAGTTTTTACTCTTGACTTCTCCTACTCCCGGTATCTGAAACTCCGGTATGGAGTCTTTTTCCATTTCACGACTTCAGGTTTCACAACTTCGGGACTCTTCATGATGAGAATCTTTTTCATTTCCATCTCTCAGTATCCGAAATCCCAGTATCCAATACGGCTCAGATCATGTCACCATTTCGCATTTCGCAATTTCGGGACTCCTGTTGATGAGAGTCTCTGACATCTCCATCTCCCGGTAACCGAAATCCCGGTATCCAACACTCCAAGCGATGCGCCTGCTTCAGTTTTTCACATTTCGGCACTTTGGGACTTCTGATGATGTGAGTCTCTAACATCTCCATCTCCCGATAATCGAAATCCCAGTATCCAACACTCCGAGTGATGCGCCTTCTTTCGGGTTTCGGGATTTCTCATTTCGACACTTGGGGACTCCTGATGACGAGAGTCCGTGACATCCCTATCTCCCGGTATCCGAACCTCCAGTAGCCAAAATTTCGAGCGATGCGCCTAATTCGCGATTTCAGGGTTTCGTATTTTGCGACTTCGGGACTCCTGTGTTGGAGAATCTCGACTCTTGAATTCTCCATCTCCCGGTAACCAAAAATCCAAAATGGAGTCTTTGTTGGGGTGCCTGTTTCGGGATTTCGGGGTTTCTCATTTCACGACTTCGCGAGTTGAAAGGTTGGAGCATTTCATTCCTTTGACTTTTCAGTCAGCGAAAGCATGATCTTTCACCGCGTCTTCTTCTTGGATCAATGGTCCAGATTTTTACTTGATCCAATGGTTCAGGTTATATTGTGATTTTGCATTTTCCGACTTCGAGACTCTTGTAGTGGGAGTTCTTGACATCTCCAACTCCCGGTATCCGAAATCCCGGTAGTCGAAACTCTGAAGTGGAGTTTGAACAACACTTTGATCTTGCCATTCGATCATCATTGCGTTGTTGGTCTTCCTTGCCTGCTTGTTTGCCATCAAATGAACAAGCACACCTTCGCACTGCGTTCAACTCTGTGATAATTCCTCCTGAGCTTACTTTGTCCCTAATTTTCCATCGATGCATACTCTGATCTTGCCATCAATGACAAAAATACTCTGCCTGTTAAACATGCCAACAGTGATTGCTTCAACATGTGTAGCTTCTTTGTTGTATCCAAGACTTGGTTTATCATTTGGTGATCTTTGACTATCCAAGATTTCATTCAATATTTTTGAGCTATTCAATAATTTGTTTGACTTTTCTACTTTATTTCTAAGATCAACAACTTCGACTTCCAACTTATGATGTGACTCGTCCTTTTCATTTACTTGATTCTTTAGTAGTTCCTCTACCCTTTTGGCTTCTTCAATTTGGGTCTTGAGATGGATATTAAATTTAAGACTTATGCTAATCTCATTATCTACCTTCTTATTTTCTTCGATTTCATTCTTTAGTCTTTTGATCTCTTCTTCCTTTTCTTCTAATTGAGACCTTTTACTTTCTTCTTGTTCCTTGAGCATTTTCTTTAGTTTCAATATATGTTTCTGGTTCTTTTCAAGAAACCTTTTAGTGTTCTCAGAAAGATAGATATATTATATATAACTATGGTCATAGTTGTATTCATATAGACCCCAATCAACTTTATTTTTAAGCTTTGAAAGTTCTTCTTTTACTTATTCCATGGGATTCTTCACAAACTATGTCTAGATCTTCTTCTTCACATGTAGAGAAACATTCAACATCATCACATTTAGAATTATTGCAATCAGAGGATTGTGGAGATTCTTTACCTTCATTGTTCTTCATGGATTTGTCTTTAGTTTCTTGCTTTTTTCCTTGGTATGTCTTCTCTATCTTTAGCCATAGATCCTTGGTGGAAGTGCAGTGTCCCATGCTTTCTTTAATATAACTTGAGAGTTCATTGAAAATGGTCTTGAGAGCCAATGCATCTTTCTTCTTTTCTTCCTTTTGAGCTGCAAACTTTGACTTTTTCTTCAAAGGAACTGATCCACCAATAGTTGTTTTCCAAACACCTTCTCCTTTTTTCCTTCAAATACACTTTCATTTCTATTCTCCATGTTGAATAATTGTTCTCATCAAGGATTGGAACTTCATCAACCATTTGTGTGTCCATGGATCTCCTCCAACCTTGTTAAGACTTTAGTGAAGGCCCACTCTGATACCAATTGTTGGACACAACGACCACACTAAGAAGGGGGGGTGAATCAGTGTAGGGATCTTTTTCAACTTCCCCTCACAAAACTCCTTAGTTAGCAGTCACCATTTACTCATCACTTATTACTATCATTTATAACCATTTGTATGTGAACATATATCAGCAATAGATAACAAAAACATATATCATCAATAAGCCATCACCACGAAGAACACAAGATGTATGTACAATTTTCTTTTTATTATGGACTACAATCATTGGGTTTATCAGCAACAACTGAATAGAGTATCAACTCCACAAGAGCACCAACTCTGTAATGCAAGACTCAACTTACACAACTCAACACCAATTGAGAAGAGGATTCAATCCACAACATATACCAATCTGTCAATAGGTACACGACCTGTTAGTAGTGCAACACGTGTATGCATGCACCCTACCAGTAGTACAACCCACGTATGTACATGTTCTATCTGTACTGCAACCTATGTGTGCCTCCTAAACAACTAGGGTTTTCTCTTCTTGAAAAACTCATATCCTCTGCAGCCTTCAGTCACATAAACTTCTATCTTTCGTTGTCCAATCTGTACCATAACCAATAACAACACATCTATGCTCTCCAACAAATTACTCATGCTCCTCAACCATACAATATGAATGTTACTCAATCATTTATAAGTAACTAGTATACTATGGAAACCATATCAGTAATGAAACATAAGAGTGTTTCTCACTCATTCAATGAACCAACAAAACCATATCACAACAGCCATACCAATAATTCCTTAAGCATTCACCATACCATAAGCAAGAGTATCCATCAAAAAAATCATGTAACCATACCAAAAATTTTATGGTAGATATGATCCCATAGAATGCATATCTGGAACTTGCTTCAGCCTTCAAGAACCTGGCACCAGATCACACTCAAGTCTCCATGGCTTTCTTCAACTGTACACGCTATGATATCCTTCATCCTGCGTGTGTACACACTCTGCCTCACTGTAGCCCGTGTATGTACGCGCTCTGGCTCACTGCAGCCTGCGTGCTCCTTCAAAAACTAGGGTTTCTGAACTTCCCAAACTTTCTCCATAAAGATCTCAAACTTACTAAAAACTTTGATGCGTCCATGAGAACTTGAAATCACTATTTTACTGAAAATAGATCTTCAATATATGCTCAAGAGAGATGTCTTTACAAGAGACCCTTGCCTCTTATTTATACTCTCCAAGTAGCTTCCTTAGAAGCATCCACTAGGCCACTTTGTCCACATATCCACTTTATCCACATAACCATTTGTTCACATAGCCACCTTTATCCAACTTTGTCCACTTATCCATTTTGTTCACATGGCCACTTGTCCATTTAACCCTCTTTCCTTATTTTAGGGTTAACCCACTTTCCATAATTAGAAAGTTCTCCATTGATTTTATTATTTAAATAATCCTCTTTGACTTCATCACTTCACTTTATTATTTAAATAATTTCTTCTTTGTAAACACTTTGACTTCTTTGACCTTTTGGGGCTTCTAGCCAACACATGAGGGTCCTCCAACTTCATAAGGCCATAACTCTCAAACTGTTAGGAGTCATGTGACGTTCCACATACCAACGGAAATGACATGACAAGCACTATCCATCTAGGATAGTTTTAATGACAAATTCATTGATCTGTATTTCATTATTCCATAATTTAGCTTGGGTTCTCTAACCATACTTCTAGGATAACTCAACTGCAAAGCGTCTTCCCATGAGGGATTTCACCATAAGGGGATCACTTTGGAGTTCATCCATTTGTACTCCCTATCAACCATGACAAGACAATAATCAGTCATCTTTACATCGATCCAACTAAAATAACCCATGACAATACATCACTATGGCATTGTCCCTTTGTCATTGATTATATGCATGACCGCATGATCCAACGATCAATACATTAATGCATCCATCCATCTATGCATCATATATCTATGAGAACAGATCGATCCATCTTCATATATGCATGACTTCATTTATCAATGACTTCACTTGACATCCATTCATTTACAACAATGACAATACATACTTCATCAATATACTATGACAAGATATTGTTCCTTTGACATCAATCCTTTGACATCAATGACAACATGATCCAACATTTACTAATGTATCATTCATTAGGTAATTAATTGTTTTTTTATTTATTTCACATTTGTTGAAAATAGCAATGTTATCCTTAATATTTATTGTTTTCAAGGAAAACCTTGTAGAAAAACCCCCAAGCACTTCCCAACATTTTGCAAATGGTACCTATTGTAAACCCTTTAACACTGATTATGGTACTTTACCTAGTAGGGACATCGATGAAGGTACACAACATAGGAAACCAACCCAAGGGATCAAACCTGATATTTTGTAATGAGCATCCCACGTTTATTATGAATCTGACAAATTTATATCTACAAATATATGATAAAATATTGAATAGAAATTACAATGAGACTTGTGATGGTGCATAAATATACATTGGTCGGGCGTGAGGTGTAAAGGTGTGTGACCTTTGATGTTTCATTTAACCTAGTTATCAGTAGTAGTAGTAGTAGTAGCATGTTTATTATAGTGCACCCCCTTAAAGGATGCTTTCTCTTTAAAGTATACTAAATCAGATTCTCTATAACTAAGCATGTTTTCTTGGTAGCATCATTTTATCTAGTTGTAGGGGTTTGACTTGGTCTCTGATTTGAGTGCTAGTGAGGTTGCTTTATAGTATGTGCATCATATTCTAAAGTTTGTTTACATAGATGTTTAACATGAAACCTTGATGCTCTTTGGTAAAATACTTTCTTCCAATATTAAGGTTAGAAGTCTTGAATATATTTTATGTTTTTCCTTGTTTTTGTGTCACATGCTCATCTATGATTCTTGTCCCTTTTTTATTAGTTGCAGATCACTTTTATTTTGAGTGGAACTTTCAACCCATATAATTTGTAATTTTATCCTTGCTAGTTAATTAATTATTTTGTTCTTTGAGGTTGGAAATATAAGTGCCCAACTTAATCAACCATTCAATGCCTAGTACCATATCCATATCATCAAGTGGCATATCATAGAACCCTATTTGCAGTCCCAAATATTATATTTGTACAAAGGTTTTATGACATATGCCTACTTGTTTGACCTTATATCCATCATCAACCATAACTGCAAGGTCCTTAGTGAGGTATTAAAAAAGGTTTAATTGCTTACCAAAATTGTTTCATGCATAGTTATATATTTTGAATTGTACCCAATAGTGATTTTGTTCTTTGGTTTTGAGATTTATACAAATAGTGTAGTGACTTGTCTTCACATTGATGTTTCAAAATCCATTTATTACCACATCGGTGACAATTATTTTCCTTCCTTTTATCCCTTTCTGAGTGGTTACATTTGTTGAAATATTGTAACTGCAAAGAGTATTCTATTTATTATTGAATTATTATTCATTAGATCAATCCCCTTTTGTGGATTGATCATGTCAGGCATTGTAATTGAACAAATCCCCTTTTGTGGATTGATAAAACCCTAAATATATTATGCAAATTGAGAAGTCTGCCCCCGGGCTAATTAAAGTGGTTTTAACCACTAAGAAGACAAGTCATCCCTGCCCAGTGAAGAGACACCCTTCCATCTCCTGCCATTTTGTATAAATAAAGGAATCCAACACCTCATTTGATCACTCACTCATTTGCTCACTCAGTGCGCAAGTCTAGTAGTTGCAGTTGTGATCCAGGTGGATATCGGTGGCCACCCACCTTTTCCAACTGGCTCACAACAGTTTTATGGCAATTTTGGTAATTTACTATTTTTAGCAATTTTTAGGGTCCTGAACTTTTGGAGCTGTTTTGAGGCCCTAAACGACGTTTTTTTGGAAAAAGGGGAGAAACATGGAAGATCCTTCAATGTTTCTCATGCAAAAATTTTAGTCCTCGGATAGATCTTTCTAACGAGGTATCGAGCGCCCCAAACATAGATCATATGAAAAAGTTATGCCCTCGAGAAGTTGACGTATCAACTACCCCCATCGAGGCCCACAAACCTTTTGGATTTTCATCTTCCGAGGTTAGGGTTTTGTATTTTCCTTATGCTAAAAAGGCTCTTAGATTCTCATTGTAAAAATCATATTCTTGCGAATGTGAGTAGCCGTCACATCTCTTCTCAAAGATAAGCTGCCATCATTCTAGCGAGTCTTTCACTCCGTATTTTTACAGTCTTTGTACATTTTCACTCATTAATAGAAAATTGTGTATTACTATATCTTTGTGTTTACGGTATCATCTCTGATACATTTTTGTTATATTATTGTATATCTGGGATATCTCTGTGCATTTCTTTATTTTATATCCGCTCTCATTTCGTGTCGAAAATAATCTGGATCAGTGGTATCAGAGAAGGCTGCTCTTGATCGGTTTTTTAGTTTATGTCCCCGACGAGGTCTAAGTATAGCAAGTTGGGTCTTGAGCTTGTCTCTCTTGAAGACAATCTCTCTCGCATGCCCAAGAAACCCTCCATGGAGGAAGAAAAGAAAAATGACGGATCAGACGATCCTATCAATCTTTTGCTTGAGCAAGCTCTCACACGACAGAGGGACGAAATGATGGAGAATTTTTCCCACATCCTTCAACGCCTTCCGATAGCAACAAGCGCATCTTATTCAAACGACCACTTTGGAGGCACCTCTCCTTTCAAGGTACAAGTTAATTTTGATATTCCTGTATTTGAAGGACAAATAGATGCAAAAGCCCTAAACAAATGGTTAAACCTGCTAGAAGGTTATTTCTCTGTTCACAATTTTTCCAATAGATAAAAGATCACCTTCGCACTCCTTAAAGCTCTCCCCCATGTCAAACATTGATGGAAAACTTACTAGGAGTAGAGTTCCATAGAAGAGTCTGGAATATATGGGGCCGAGCCCACTTGGGATTTTTTTGTGGATGCGGTAAAGGAATAGTATTACCCTATTGGCAACTATGAGGACCAATACATGAAATGGACTACACTGCGGCAAGAGAGGGGCCAAGCAGTTTTGGAGTTCACCAATACTTTCCATACCTTGCACACCAATATGGGTATCAAGGAATTCGAATGACATTTGGTTCTAAAATACCATGGGGCTCTACACAGATACATCCAAACTGAAATGGATTTTCTAGACATCTCATCACTCAGTTCTTCTTATCGATATGTTGTTAAAATCGAGCAGAATTTTAAGCACCAGAACAAATGGGAGTTTGAATCTACAAATCCGCAACAACCAAAGTATGAGAAAGATGGCCCTAACAAACATCTTACTGAAAACCATTCTAAGCCACAAGAAAAGAAGGGTCATGGAAAGACGAAGAAGGACATCGAAAAATGGTGCGATTTCCACAAAATCCCCTGGCACAACATCGATGAATGTCGCTCAAAACAGTCATTGGCAGTCGATATCAAAGACAAGGAGTCAAACCTTGATTCAGAATCTGATTCTGAAAATACTGGTAAAATAAAAATCATCGACGCAGACCCCACTGCTATTGTCACGACCGCAGCAATTCAACCAAACGAACCAACAGATCCTGAAGAGGGGGAGTGCCTTTTTCATTCACATATGTGGGTGAAGGGGATCCCATTGCATTTATTTTTGATAGCGGAAGCCAGAAGAACCCCATCTCAACAGAGGTCGTCAAATAGTTGGGATTGTCGACAACACCAAACCCGCAGCCATACAACATCAAGTGGCTTCGCCAAGGATGAGATATTTGTGTCATCCAATAGTGTCGATTTTCATACGCTATCCAACCCTTCAAGGATGAGGTATTATGTGATGTTTCCCCAGTGGATGTTTGTGATGTTCTCTTGGGCCAGCCATATATGTGGAGACACCATGTTGTTTATGAGTCTCGACCTCGTAGTTTCATTGTTACTTTGGGGGGTCATCTCTACAGAATACCAGAAGTAGCTCTGACTATTGTTCCACCTAAATAATTCCGCAAGGTAGTATCTCATACTACAAAATTTAGCTTCTTCACAATTTGTTCAAAAGGTGAACATAAGGATATTGCAACCACTACAACCTCGACCCAAGCACCTTCTATCCAACAGAAGCAGGTCGACAAGATTGCAACAAAGTGTAAAGGTTCCTTCTGCACACAATCATCTCATGTAGCCAGACTCGTTAAAAAGGTCCAACCCTTCTAGCCACATGTTCATGACAACCTTCAACAAGCTAAGCAACGCGACTTCTCCAACAAGGAAAGCAACTCGTCAAGATGCAGATTCAGTAAACGCTCTTCCCTCTCCCCCATTCAATCAACACAATGGATACCATTGCTTCCTAAGGAGGGAGGATTGATCCAAGTGGATATCGGTGACCACCCACCTTTTCCAACTAGCTCAAAACAATTTTCTGGCAATTTTGGTAATTTACTATTTGTACTAGTTTTTCGGGCCTTGAACTTCTAGAGCCATTTTGAGGCCCTAAACAACTTTTTTTGGGAAAACGAGGAGCAACCTGAGAGTTCCTTTGATGTTTCTCACACAACTATTGTATTCCTCGGATAGATATTTCTAACGAGGTATCAAGAACCCGAAACGGAGATCATATGCAAAAGTTACGCCCCCGTGAAGTTGACGTATCAACTACCCCCATCGAGGCCCACAAACCTTTTGTCTTTTCATCTTCTGGGGTTAGGGTTTTTCATTTTCCTTATGGTAAAAAGGCCCTTAGAGCCTCATTGTAACAATCATCTTCTTGTGAATGTGAGTATCCATCACATCTCTTCTCAGATATAAGCTGCCACCATTCTAGCGAGTCTTTCACTCTGTATTTTTACAGTCTTTGTACATTTTCGCTCATTAATAGAAATTGTGTATTATTGTATGTGTTTATGGTTGCATCTATGATACATTTATGTTATATTATTGGATATATGTGATATCTCTATGCATTTCTTTATTTTATCTCCGCTCTCATTTCGTGTCGAAAATAATCTAGATCAAGTTGGGAGAAGAAGGAAGAGAGAGGTGCATTGTTCAGTAGAGGATATTCTCTAGTGTTTGGTTTATTGTCTTGGCATTGTATTGGCTATCTATATTAAAGAAGTTTTTGTTGGGTTTTCTCCCCCATGAGGGTTTCCCAGGATAAATGATGTGTATCTTGTGATTTTGTTTCTCTCAATAATCCCATCTATGTTATGGTTATCTAGTAAATTGAAAAGAAACATAATAATAGCTTAAACCTTAAGATGAGTTTCAGAGCTAAGATGAAGAAAACATATTTCACTAGATAAAGAAAAACGTCATTGTTATCGTACAAGAAAATTAGGGCTTTTATTGAAGAGGAATTTCATCCTAAAAATCATCTAGAAATGTGTGCCCTAGCCTAGGGAACTTTTTGGCACCTTCAGTGCACTTTTTAAGTGGATAGAACTCCTAGAAAGTGAAACCCTAGTTTTCACTGGTATTAGAAAACCAAAAGTACCAGAAAACCAAGAAACCAAAACGAGTACCAGAAATACCAGTCCAAAATTCTGTTGGTCAATTTTGAAGGGGAAAAATTAGATTTTCTAAAATCTAGATGCACCAGGCTACTCGCCTTAGCCAAGCACACCTCATGGTAAGTTCAAGATTAAATTCTGAGCATTTTCAATTTTTGGTCATTTTCTTAGCTCCAGGTAAATATGTATGCAAGCACTAAGCTTGTTGACAAGATAGAAGGTATGTAAGACTAATCTTGTATGCAAGCACTCATTCTTGAAGAGAATGACCTAGCAAGATTCATTAAAGAAGATGTACCAGAGCATGTCGATGTTGCAGCTAAAGAAAAACACCAAAAGGGCATAGTTAGGGCCAAGAGAATCATTGCAGATTCTATTAGAGATCACTTGATTCCTCAAGTGGCTTCAAAGAAGACTCCAAAATAAATGTTTGATTCCCTAACCATATTGTATGAAGGAAAGAACATCAATCAGAAGATAAATCTAGGAACTCAACTCAAAAGTACAAGGATGCAGAAAGGAGAAACAATTCAGGAATACTTCTCTAGAATATCACAATTCAAAGAATAACTAGAAGTAATTGGTGATAATCCAGATGAAGAAGAACGTATAATGACAACCCTTAATGGTCTCACAAGACCTTGGGATGCATTCATCCAAACTATTTGTGCCATAAAGGAGAAATTAAACTTTGACAGTCTTTAGGAAGAATGTGTTCAAGAAGAAGAAAGAGTAGCTAATCGAGAAGAATTACTATCAAGAGATGAAGATAAATCCCTAGCTACTCATACTAAAGGAGGAAGAAAGAGGTCTTAGTTCCATAAAGAAACACATAAGGAATCTCACCCCTAAAACAAATTCATACATAAAGAATCTCACCCTCCAAGGAGATTCCAGAAGTTTCAAAAAGGTCAAAGAAGAGAAAAAGATTTCTCATCCTACCAATGTTACCATTGTGACAAGATGGGACATATTGCTAAGAATTCTCCATCCAGACGAGAAGAATACAAGAAGAGTAACAAGAGGCACTATGCCCATACAATTGAAGATGAAGAGCCACCCACAAAGATGATAAAAGAACATATTGAAGACTATGTATTAATCTCTTCCCTCTCAGGATCAGTGTCACTTGGTGAGAACACTTGGCTCATAGATAGTGGTACTTCCAAGCACATGACAGTTCAAAGAGACATTCTCTCTTTCCTTACAGAAAATAATTTTCCCCAGAAAGTTACACTTTGAGATTATTATCAATACCCTATCAAAGGAGTAGGAGAATCAAATTACAAACTTGATTCAGGGACCCCAATGAAGATGAAGGATGTACTATATGTACCAGTTTTAACAAAGAACTTACTTTCTATTTCAACTTTAGATAAGAAAGGATTCAAAGTTTCCTTCATAGATGGAGAAGTTCTTATGTGGCCCAAAGGAAAAACCATGGAAGAAGCAATTGTTATTGGAAAAGAAGAAGGTGGCTTGTATAAGATAAAGGGTCACTCAGAAGCAGCCTTGACTCATTCCATTGAGAATCCATGTGAACTTTGGCATAGAAGACTAGCTCACATCAACTACAAATAATTACCATATATAAGCAAGGCAGTCACAGGTCTACTGGAATTCAAAGTTGACCATGAAGGTGTGTGCAACAGATGTGCACAAGGAAAGAACATCAAGAACCCTTTCCCAAAGAGAGACAGTAAAGAAGAAGGAATCCTAGAGCTCATTCACTCAGATGTATGTGGCCAAATTCCATCAAGCTCCGTTAGTTGGTATGTATACTATGTGTCTTTTATTGATGACTATTCTCGCAAAACCTAGGTTTACTTTTTGAAATCAAAAGATGAAGTGTTGAGTAAATTCAAGGAATTCAAAGCCTTGATAGAGAATCTCTCTGAAAGAAATATCAAGATACTCAGGTCAGATAATGGAGGAGAATACACCTCAAAAGAGTTTGAAAATTTTTGCAAAGATGTCATGATCAAGAGGGAGCTCACCACTCCCTACAATCCTCAACAAAATGGTGTAGCAGAAAGAAAGAACAGAACTATCATGGAAGCAGTGAAGGCCATGATCCATGATCAAGATCTTCCAGTGCACTTATGGGAAGAAGCAACAAGAACAATAGTGTATGTACAAAATAGTTTATCCCATAGTGCACTTGGGTTTAAGACCCCTAAAGAGATGTTCTCTAGAAATAAGCCAAAAGTAATCCATCTCAAAATATTTGGTTGTCCAATATCTATACACATTATGAAAGAGAAGAGAGCCAAGTTGGACCCTTAAGGAAAGAAGGGAATATTTGTCGTATATTGTGAGGTATCCAAGGCCTTTAGAGTTTATATACCAAGTTACCATCATATTGATATCAACATGGATGTAACCTTTGATGAATATGCAACACTTAAGAAATCAAGAAGATGCCAGCTTGAAGAAGTATATGAAGAAGAACTTGTGGCTCCCAGAGTTGTAGAACCAGTGAGGGAAGTCATAACTTCCCCTGATGAGGATATTCTAGAAGATCATGACATAATAGAATCACAAGAACCTCCCCAGATGACGATCTCCCACAATATAAATCCAACCTGGGCAAGGGAACTTATTCAAGATGGATAGAAGTATGGTGCCCCTGAAGGAACCATGAGACAAGTCAAGAAACCCAAGCCATTCTCCAGTTATATGGATTTGATGTGTGATCTCTTAGAAAAGGATCCTTCTTGTTTTAAAGAATATATTCAAAAGAAAGAATGGGAAGATGCCATGATCTAGGTGGATATCAGTTTCCACCCACCTATTCCACGGGCTCGAAAAACAATTTTCCATCTTGGCAGTTTTTTGGCAGTTTTTTCGGGTTCCAAACTTCTAGGGTCGTTTTGAGGCAATAAACGACGTTTTTTTGGGAAAATGGGGAGAAACATATACTTGCCTTCGATGTTTCTCACATCAAAATTTGTATTCCTCAGATATATTTTTTTAATGGTGTATTGAGCGCCCCAAATAGAGATCGTATGAAAAAGTTACACCCTCTGGAAGTTGACATATCAACTACCTCCATCGGAGCCCGCAAACCTTTTGGATTTTCATCTTCCGGGGTTAGGGTTTTGGATTTTCCTTATGTTAAAAAGTCCCTTAGAGCCTCATTGTAATGAGATATCTTCTTGTGAATGTGAGTATCCATCACATCTCTTCTTAGAGATAAGCTTCCACCATTCTAGCAAGTCTTTCACTCTGTATTTTACAGTCTCTATACATTTATTTCATTAATAGAAATTGTGTATTACTGTATCTCTGTGTTTATGGTTGCATCTCTCATACATTTATGTTATATTATTGGATATCTACGATATCTCTATGCATTTATTTATTATATCTCCTCTCTCATTTCGTGCCAAAAATAATCCAGATCAATGGTATCAGAGGAGGCTGTTGTTGATCATTTTTTCAGCGCATGTCCCCAATGAGGTTCGAGTATAGAAATTTGGGTCTCGATCTTGTCTCTCTTAAAGACAATCTCTCTCACATGCCCAAGAAACCCTCCATGGAAGAAGAAAATAAAAATGACAGAGTAGACGATCCTATCAATCTGTTGCTTGAGCAAGCTCTCACGCGACAGAGGAACGAAATGATGGAGAAGTTTTCCCACATCCTTCAATGCCTGCTGATATCAAAAGACACATCTTCATCAAACAAACACTTTGGAATCACCTCTCCTTTCAAGGTACATGTTAATTTTGATATTCCTGTATTTGAAGGTCAGATAGATGCGGATGCCCTAGACAAATGGTTAAATCTGTTAGAAGGTTATTTCTTTGTTCATAAATTTTCTGACAGGGAAAAGATCACATTTTCACTCCTTAAATATATCCCCCATGTCAAACATTGGTGGGAAACTTACTGAGATAAAATCTCCACAGAGGAGTCTGGAATATATGGGGTCGAGCCCACTTGGGATTTTTTTGTGGATGTGGTAAAGGAACAATATTACCCTATTGGAAACTATGACGACCAGTACATGAGATGGGCCACACTGCAGCAAGAGAGAGGCCAAGCAATTCCAGAGTTCACCAATACCTTCCATACCTTGTGCACCAAGCTGGGTATCAAGGACTCTAAACAACATTTGGTTCTAAAAGATCACAGGGCTCTACACAGATACATCCAAACTGAAATGGATTTGATGGACATCTCATCACTCGGTTATGCTTATCGATATGCTGTTAAAATTGAGCAGAAGTTTAAGCACCAGAAAAAATGAGAGTTCATGTATGAAAATCTGCAACAACCAAAGTATGATAAAGACAACCCTAACAAACAACTTCCTAAAAAATAGTCCAAGACACAGGAAAAGAAGGGCCACGAGAAGACAAAGAAGGACACCGGAAAATGGTGTAATTTCCACAAAATCCCTTGGCACAACATCGATGAATGTTGCTCAAAATAGTCATTGGTGGTAGAGATCAAAGACAAGGAGCCAAACCCTGATTCAAAATCTGATTCTGAAAATACTGGTAAAAGACAAATCATCAACGTAGACTCCACTGCTATTATCGCGACCTCAACAATTCAACCGGAAGAACCAATAGATCCTGAAGAGGGGGAGCACCTTTTTCATTCACATATGTGGGTGAAGGGGACCCCGCTACATTTTATTTTTGATAACGGAAGCCAGAAGAACCTCATCTCAGCATAGGTCGTCAAATAGTTGGGATTGTCGACAACACCACACATGCAGCCATACAACATCAGGTGGCTTCACCAGGGACGAGATCTTCATGTCAACCAGCAATGTTGATTGTCATATGGAATCCATCCCTTCAAGGATGAGGTATTATGTGATGTTTCCCCATTGGATGTCTGTGATGTTCTCTTGGGCCAACCATATATGTGGAAGCACCATGCTATCTATGATTCTCAACTCCATAGTGTCATTGTTACTCTGAGGGGTCATCTCTATAGGATACTAGAGGTAGTCCCAACTACTGTCCCACCAAAACAGTGCCGCAAGGTAGTATATCATACTACAAAATACTACTTCTTCACAATCTGTTCAAAAGGTGAATAGGAGGAGACTGCAACCACTACAGCCTAGGCCCAAGCACCTTTTATCCAACAGTGGCATGTCGACAAGATTTCAGCAAAGAAAAAAAAATCCTTCTGCACAGAGTCATCTCAGATAGCCCGACTGGTTGAACAGATTCAACCCCGCCAGCAACAAGTTTGTTACAGCCTTCCACAAAACGAGCAGCATGACGTCTCTAGCAAGGCAAGAAGCTCACCAAGATTCATATTCAGCAAACACTTACCTCTCTCCCCCAGGAACTCAACTCAATGGATACCATTGCTTCCTAAGGAGGGAGGATTGATCCAGGTGGATATCGGTGGCCACCGACCTATTCCATGGGCTCAAAAAATAGTTTTCCATCTTGGCAGTTGTTCGACATTTTTTTCAGGTTCCAAACTTTTGGGCTCGTTTTGAGGCCCTAAACGACGTTTTTTGGGAAAAAGGGGAGCAACATGAAATTTCCTTTGATGTTTCTCACATAAAAAGTTGTAGTCCTCGGATAGATATTTATAACGATGTATCAAGCGCCCCAAACGAAGATCGTATGCAGAAGTTATGCCCCTGGGAAGTTGATGTATCAACTAACTCCATTAGGGCCCACAAACCTTTTGGATTTTCATCTTCTGGGGTTAGGGTTTTGGATTTTCATCTTCTGGGGTAAAAAGGACCTTAGAGCCTCATTGTAATGAGATATATTCTTGTGAATGCAAGTAGCCATCACATCTCTTCTCAGAGATAAGTTGTCACCATTCTAGCGAGTCTTTCACTCTGTATTTTTACAGTCTCTATACATTTCTTTCATTAATAGAAATTGTGTATTATTGTGTCTCCGTGTTTATGGTTGCATCTCTGATACATTTATGTTATATTATTGGATATCCACGATATCTCTGTGCATTTCTTTATTATATCTCCGCTCTCATTTCATGCCAAAAATAATATGGATCATGCCATGATAGAATATTACCAATCCATTATAAAGAATGATGTATGGGAAATAGTTCCCAGACCAAAGAGCAAGGATGTGGTATCTTCCAAATGGATTTTCAAAATAAAACATGTTTTTGATGGAAGTATTGATAAATATAAAGCAAGGTTTGTTTCTCGTGGCTTTTCTCAAAAGGAAGGCAATGACTATGAAGAGACATTTGCTCATGTAGCTAGATACACTTCAATTAGAACGATCATAGCTCTTGTAGCTAAGATGAAGTGGAAGTTACACCAGATGGATGTGAAAACAACTTTCTTGAATGGTTTCATTGAAGAAGAAGTATATATAGAACAACCTCAAGGGTTTGAAGTTGAAGACAGGAAGACTCATGTCTGCAAGTTGAAGAAGGATCTGTATGGATTGAAGCAAGCTCCTAGAGCTTGGTATGGAAGGATTGACAATTTCCTAACGAGCTTGGGATTCACCAAGAGTAAAGTTTATTCTAACCTTTACTTCCAGGTTATGAATGATGAGCCTGTTATATTGTTGTTGTATGTGGATGACTTATTACTAACTGGAGAAGAAAATATCATCACTGATTGTAAGAAGAAGCTCCTACAGAATTTGAGATGAAAGACCTTGGCCTAATGCACTATTTCTTAGGTCTTGAGGTCTGGTAGATCCCAGAGAAGATCTTCCTTAACCAAGGGAAGTATGCAGTTGAAATACTGAAGAAATTTGATATGTTTGAGTGAAAATCCATGAATACACCAATGGAAACAAAGTTGAAGCTCCTAGTTGACACTTCGTCAGAATTGATTGATGCTACGATGTACAAACAAATCATTGGATCATTGATGTATCTGATGAACAACATGCCAGATATATGTTTTTCTATGACCACCTTGAGTCAATTTCTGGTAGAGACCAGACGTGTTCACCCGGTTGCTGCAAAACATATGTTGAGGTACCTTAAGGGTACATTAGATTGTGGTCTCAACTATAATGGAGATCATGACTTCAAACTGAGTGATTATACCGATTCTGATTGGGTTGGAAGTGTCTCTGACAGAAAGAGCACTTCAGGATGTTGTTTCAGTCTAGGTTCATCCATGATCTCATGGCAGAGTAGGAAGCAATCAAGCATTTCTCTCAGCATGACAAAAGCAGAATACATTGTTGCATGTTCCGCCAGTTGTGATAACCAGAGCTGCATAAAGATGACAGAGAACCTTGTATTCCATGACAAGTCAAAACACATAGAGATCCAATATCATTACATCTATGATATAGTGCAGAGAGGAGCCATAAATCACCAGTATGTTAGCACGGATGAATGAATTGTTGATTTGTTGACCAAGCTTCTATCTCGTATAAAGTTTGATCACTTTCGAGATAATCTTGGTGTAGTCCAAAAGGACCTCCCTCGAAAGGGGGAGTAGCGTTGATTCCAGCCTAGTGTTGAAGATTTCCAGCTTCATGTTGATGTTGTTGTGATTCCAAACTTGTGCTGAAGATTTCCAGCTTCGTGTTGATGTTGTTGTGATGCCACCCTTGTGCTGAAGATTTCCATCTTCGTGTTGATGTTGTTATGATGCCAACCTAGTGCTGAAGATTTCCAACTTTGCGCTAATGTTGTTGTGATTCCAGCCTTATGTTGAATATTTCCATCTTTTTGTTTATGTTGTTGTGATGCCATCCTTGTGCTGAAGATTTCCAACTTCGTGATAATGTTGTTGTGATGCCAGACTTGTGTTGAATATTTCTAGCTTCGTGTTGATGTTGTTGTGATGCCAATATTGTGTTGAAGTTTTCCACCTTTGTGTTGATGTTGTTGAGATTCCAGGTTCGAGTTGAATATTTCCAGCTTCGTGTTGATGTTATTGAGATGCCATATTCATGTTGAAGATTTCCAACCTAGTGCTAATGTTGATGATGCTCCAACCTTCATGTTGTGATGTTGATGTTTTTTATGATGCTCCAACTTTTGTGATGTGATGTTATTGTTGTTGATGATGCTCCATCCTTCGTGCTATGATGTTGTTGTGGTTGATGATGCTCCAACCTTTGTTTTGTGATATTTTTTTTGTTGATGTTGTATCAGCCTTGTGTTGTTATTGATGAATATGTATTAGTGTTATACTAATCCATGTTGATCCAGATGATTATGATGCCATTCTAGCTCCCTGTTGTGGATGATGATATTGATGATGAGAAAAAATTCTGATACTTTATAGATATGCCAGTCAATGTTCTAGATGTTGTTGATGTTGTTGTGCTCTCTCTCTCCTGATGATGTTGTAGAATACCCTTCTTGTTAAGGGGGAGTGTTGAAATATTGTAACTGCAAAGAGTATTCTATTTATTATTGAATTATTATTCATTAGATCAATCCCCTTTTGTGGATTGATCATGTCATGCATTGTAATTGACCAAATCCCCTTTTGTGGATTGGTCAAACCCTAAATATATTATGAAAATTGAGAAGTCGGACCCCAGGATAATTAAAGTGGTTTTAAACACTAAGAAGACAAGTCGGCCTTGCCCAGTGAAGAGACACTTTTCCATCTCCTACCAGTTTGTATAAATAAAGGAAGCCAACACCTCATTTGATCACTCACTCATTCTCTCACTCAGTGTGCAATTCTGGTAGCTGCAGTTGGGAGAAGAAGGAAGAGAGAGGCACATTGCTCAATAGAGGATATTCTCTAGTGTTTGGTTATTATATTGGCATTGTATTGGCTATCTATATTAAGGAAGTTTTTGCTAGGTTTTCTCCCCCATGAGGGTTTTCTGGGATAAATGTTGTGTATCTTGTTATTGTGTTTCTCTCAGTGATCTTATCTATGCTATGGTTATCTAGTAAATTGAAAAGAAACCTAATAATAACTTAAACCTTAACAACATTTTGTATCATTGTAATGGGTTCATGGACTATAATTGGTCATCTGCTCTAGCGGTTTAAAAGATACCCTTTGTTGACTAATGAGCTTCCTTTCAATCATATTTTATATGCGTCTACCTTATATGAGGTCTAGATAGCCTAATCTCATTGCATATAGTGGGTTTTAGTAATGCAATATACTTTTTCAATAGTTGCTCATATATGAGATTGATAAATATAGTCACTAGGACTTCCCATTCATGGGTATATTTGTTCATTGTCCCCATTTGGCATTAATGGGTGAACCTAATAAAAGTGGTGTCTTCTTCATCATCATGAAATCTCATAAGAATATATTTTGAGAACATTTTCCAATTTTCTAAGAAACCACTATTTTGCTTTGACCACCATGTGAACTAGTAGTAATTATCACCTTCTAAGTGTAAGGATGACATTGATACTATCCCTCAATACTTTTTGTGTATATTCTATTAAATTTTCAATTTTGTCCTCCAATTATGTTTGTCCCTCCTTAACATTACTAATATGGTGCCTTACATTGTTGAATTCATCTATACAACAAGTCACATCTTCTTGGGATGCATCACTCTTAACCATTTTGGAATTTATTTTCTTTCTTACAGAACCCACATTTTCATCAACATTATATATTGTGTATAAATTTTAATACATAGTTATGAAATTGATTTTTTGAAAAGGTGTGTGTGTGTGTGTGTGTGAAGTAGGATTGGCTTGGGTGGTTAGGAGGAAGATTGTTATCCTCCCCACTAGGTTCAATTCTCACTAGTGACATGTTTCTACTCTTCATGAGACAATTGTTGATATGGCCTAGTTGAGCCATGAAGAATTCAAATTACCTTTGGCACCATCCTCAAAATGAGTGGAAGTGCACCAACATTTCCCTAAGATAGGTTTTTTGAAAATATTTCCAATACCTCTAAGGTTAGCTCAAGGGGTCATGATCCAAACATGAGATCTCTCCCTCAAAGTTGGGGAGTTCATGGGTTCGACTCTCTTGATCCCATTGGGATTAGGGTCCATAATCAAGGCCAAGATTTTATACCTTTTAGCATCCATTGATCATGGATAAATACTCAGAGGGTTTTCTGGAAGATGTTTAAGGGGGTGTGATCTTAGGTGTATGAATTGGTAGAAATTGTGGTCAGTTAAGAAGTCACATGAAGATAAAGGCGATCAAGTTTGATAGATAGGAATAGATGGAAAACAACAAAAAAAATTGTAGCATAAATGACATACAGAACTGGTAAGTGTATGGAATAATTTGACAATTGTACCAATGTAATAAATTGATCCATATTTGGATCCAGGAGCTTGATGGGGCTCAGAAAGGCTTAAAAATCAAAATTTTCAAACTGGCTTCAAAACAAACTTATGCATAGGTCTCGTCGATACGAACCCAACACAACTTGAATGAGATCAAACGAATTTCATATGCTCTAAATATCTTGATCTGTTCATTTTTCCAAACAGGAAAAAAAATGATGATTATATAGTCTGTACAGTGCCACGTGGCAGCTGACTATACAATTCGTATAGTCGTACAACTGATGTGGCAAGGCACAGTTGGAGTTGATGTGTCAGCATCTAGAGGTGACACATTGTAGGGTGACTAGGTGTACGGGTTGCTGACATTGTAGTTATAAGTGGACCAATCAAGGAGTGACACATGTCACCCTTGTCGTGGTGACACGTGGCACACCCGTATGAATGACGTGGCATGACCATACGACACATGGAAGAGGAAGACAGCTGGAACAGTCAACGACTGACAAGTAGCATTGGTTTCGGTGAATGGTGAGGTGCCACGTGGCCCAAACACGGGCTGCCACGTGGCACCCATTGGTTGTTTAATGCTTGTTGCAAAATTTTGGACTCCATGAGGTTTGAACCGGTGAACTCGACGTGGGTGAATGGTTTGGCAGGGCTGGGCTAGCCAACATGCCCACATATGTTTCTTGTTTCAAACTTATATTTAAGTTTGATAACCATGTTATTCGGCGGAGGTTAGGGCTGGGGCTAGGCCCCAACCCTTGATCACAATACCTTTAACATATGACCTTACCTTCATTTTGGTGCGCGGTTTGTTATATGCTACAGCCCACGGTTCTAGCTCTCGACTCCACATGACTCGAGTCTACACCATACACTTGGCATGGGTAAACAGTTAGTACCCAGTCGGTCGGGCTTGCTCGCCGACTAGGGCGCTAGTCCGAGGGCTATATCATTGGAGGGGTAAACCAACAGTTCATGCATGGAGCCCTTGGGCTTGGGGCACATGGCTATAGGTACGAACAGGGCCAATAGATAAGGGGCCAGTGCACCAAGGGATTATCCTGTGGCCATGTGCAGGTACCCCATATGACTAGGGGCCAAGAAATAGGGGGATGCGACCAACAAATATATGCAAAAGTGGGTTTTATACCATATGTTAATATTTTTATGGATTTATTCAGCTGTTTTTGGATATTTTTGTCCAATATTGGGGGATATTGGGCCCTTTTTGAGGCCAAATCTTGGGGAGAAGTTGGGATATGGTTACCAACTTCAGATCTATATAAACCAGGGCTTCTTGAATCCATGGGAGGACATTCAAAGAAGGTTTATGATGAAGATTTTCCAAGACAAAGTCGTTTTTATGCAGGGAAGTTGTTGAGGAGGGCACCTTTGTGGGCCATTTCTAGGAGCTCCGATCATCCGATTTTAGTGTCGTTTCTTCTGTTGGGTTCTAGAGATCTGGAAGAATAAGACCAAATCAATTTTGTAACATTTTGGTACTATTGTGATGTACTTATAAAGCTTTGAACATAAATAAGAAAGCCTCACCCATTTAGACAAGGCCCAGAGATGTAGGCGAGATTGTTGAACTCCATTATCACATTGGTGTTTATGGTTTGTTGTTGTTTATGATTTATTTCATATTTGTATATGTTTATGTGGCTGAAATATTTATTCCTCTTTCATTCAGCTTCCTAATTGGTTAATTAACACATGCATAATAACTCAACCATTGTCATGTAAAAGATCTTGTCGGATCAAGTGGTATCAGAGCTAGTTGACGTTTGGATTTGAGTTTTGCATGTTAACCAGGGAAAAGATACTTCGCAGTGAAGGCAAGCTTGTTGAAGAGAATCCATTGATTGGATTGAGAAAGAGAACTTCTCAAAGAGAGAAGATGGCATCGGAAGATGGACTTTCTCAGGATGAGAAAGAATTTCGAAAAACTTTCTTCGCCATGTTGGAGATGATGAAGGTTTTGTATGAGGATTACTTGGAACGAAAGAGACAAGTTCTGGGTGAATCCTCAAAAGGAAAAAGTGAAGAAGGAGAGGATCCTCCTAAAATTCCTCCTTCACCTCCATATTCACCTCCTTCTTGTCCTTCCTCTTCAAGTTCAAGTTCTAAATCCAATACAAAGAAGCATGTCCATAAACATAATAATGAAATGCATTTATTAAAACTTGATGTTAAATTTGAATTACCCATGTATGATGGTGAAGTTAATGAAAAGAGACTTGAAAATTGGTTCAGACAAATGGAGGTTTATTGCAGTGTGTAACAAATCAAGGATGAGGAAACTCAAATCAAGTTGGCATCGCTTAGACTTGCAAGCAAAACACTCATATGGTGGCAAAGCAAGTTACAAAATGGCACGGAACAAGTGGGTAATGTATTTACATCATGAAAAAGTTGTATTTATGCACTTAGAAAGAAATTTTATCCTTTGGGTTATAAAGAGAAAGCGTTAATTGAATGGCAATCTTTAAAACTAAGAAAAGGAAAAACAATGCAAGAATACACAGATGGCTTTCGTAAAATGGAATTGATGTTAGATATTCCTTTACATACCCAAGAAACTCTTATGAAGTATATAGGAGGTTTACCTGCATATATTCGAAACACTGTATTCATGTTTGGACCAACTAATATTGATGAGGTTTATGTTCAAGCGACATACAATGAAGCAGGGAAAACATGTGTTGGTGTATCAAGGGAATCGTCTTCAAGGAAAGAGGACAAAAGGAAGTGGAATGGAAAGAAGGAAAATTCAGTGACAAGAAAGGAAGATAAGCCCTCTTGCAAGCATTGCAAGAAAGAGGGGCATGATGAGGACCGTTGTTGGAAATTGCATCCCAAGAAGAGACCAAAGTGGTTCAAGGAAAAGAAAGGGAGGCAAACAGTTGCAGCAACAACATGACCCACAGACTTGGGATCATATTGAGGTAACGAATCTAAAGTCTCATTGGTTGGTATGACAAGTAAAATTGGTGAAGGATTTGATTGGAGAAGTGACTTGTTTCACATAAGGGTCATCATGCGACAAACTAAGGTTGACACATTGATAGATAGTGGATCTCAATCTAACTTAGTTTCAGAGGAATTGGTTAAGAAATTGGGATTTAAAACATAGATGCATCATAAGCCCTACACACTTAAATGGATAAGCAACAATCATCAAATGCACATAACCAAGAAGTGCACATTAAAATTTTCAATTTCATCTAAGTTTGTAGACGAGGTAACATGTGATGTGGTGCCACTAAGTGAGTGTGGAATGGTCTTAGGTAGTCCATACTTGTATGATCATAAAGAAATATTCTATAGGGAAAAGAATCAATATCATTTAACCAAAGCAGGTCAAGAATATGTGGTTCATGCTCATCATGTAAAGGCAAATCAAACTCTCCAAACTATGGAACAATCAATAAAGGGGGCTCAAGCAAGCAACACACCTATAGTTGTTTCAAATCAAATAATTGATCTTAAGCAAGAACATGAGATGATTGTAGAATGGAAAATAATCACAGTTTTCTTCAAGATAATCTAATGTCGTGCAAATATTACAAACATGTCAGCTCATTTGAAGTTGTATTTTTGATGCTATCATTAGTAATGTTGTCTACATGGATGATGGTGGATTCAGTAAGATGTGATAGGGTACAAATGGATAACAATATTATGTTAGTTGTCATGATTGTGTTACAATTGATCTTGATGATCCATGTGCACAGGACAGAGTTCAAAGATAGAGAACAAGCTGGGTGGCCTATCCCAAGCTTGATTACTGGTCAATAACCTTTTGGGGACCAAAAGGTCCTTAGTGGGTAGGTGTGATCCAGATTTGGATCTAGGAGCTTGATGGGGCTCAGAAAGGCCTAAAACAAAAGTTCTCAGAATGGATTCAAAACGGATGTGTGTAGGCCTTGTCAATACAAACCCAACGCAACTTGAACGGGATCAAACAAACATTGTATGTTCTAGATATCGCGATCTTTTCATTTTGCCAAACAGGCAAAAAAATGATGATTGTATAGTCCATACAGTTTGTACAGTTCCATGTGGCAGCTGACTGTACAGGACATACGGTCGTACAATTAACATGGAAAGGCACAGTTGGCGCTGATGTGTCATCATCTAGAGGTGACGCGTAGTAGGGTGACTGGGTGTATGGGTTGTTGGCATGGCAGTAATAAGTGGACCAATCAGGGAGTGACACATGTCACCCTTGCAGTGGTGACACGTGGCACATCCGTACGGATGATGTGGCATGCCCGTATGACACATCGAAGACATGTGGTAGAGGTAGACAGTTGGACCAATCAATGGCTAACAAGTGGAATTGGTTTCGGTGAATGGTGAGGTGCCACATGGCACCCATTGGTTGGTTAATGCTTGTTGAAAATTTTTGGACTCCGTGAGGTTTGAACCAGTGACCTCAGTGTGGGCGAATGGTTTGGTAGGGCTAGGCTAGCCAACCCGCCCGGATATGTTTCTTGTTCTATAATGTTTCAAAATTATATTTAAGTTTGATAACTATGCTATTCGGCGGAGGTTAGGGTTGGGGCTAGGCCCCAACCCCCGGTCACAATACCTTTAACATATGACCTTACCTCTATTTTGGCACGCAGTTTGTTATATGCTACAGCCCATGGTTCCACCTCCTGACATTAAGGGGATGCACCCAAAAAATATATGCAAAAGTGGGTTTTATACCATATGTTAAGATTTTTATGGATTTATTCAACTGTTTTTGGATATTTTTGGCCAATATTGGGGGATATTGGGCCCTTTTTTAGGCCAGATATTGGGGAAAAGTTGGGTGATTGTTACCAACTTTAGATCTGTATAAACCAAGCCTTCTTGAAGCCATGGGAGGACATTCGAAGCAAGTTTATGATGAATATTTTCCAATCCAAATCCACTTTTATCCAGGGAAGTTGTTGAGGAGCGCACCTTTGCGGGTCATTTCTAGGAGCTTCGGTCATCCGATTTCAGTGTTGTTTCTTCTGTTGGGTTCTAGAGATCTAGAAGAACAAGACCAGATCAGTTTTGTAACATTTTGGTAATGTTTTGATGTACTTATAAATCTTTGAACAGAAATAAGAAAGCCTCACCCACTGAGACAAAGGCCCGGAGACATAGGCGAGATTGTCGAACTTCATTATCACATTGGTGTTTATGGTTTGTTGTTGTTTATGTTTTATTTCAGATATGTATATGTTTATGTGGCTATCATATTTCTTCCTCTTTCATTCAGCTTCCTAATTGGTTAATTAACACATGCATAATAATTCAACCATTGTCGTGTAAAAGATCTTGTCAGATCATAAACACCCCCTATATTGTGAAATTGAAAATTTTGTTTTTAGAAATATATAATAAAATATTCAACAATGAAGGATGATTACAATGAGTCTTGTGAAAATATGTAATGGTTGGGCACAAGATAAAGGGGTGTGTGACCCTTGATATTTCATTTCACATAATAATAATAATTATTATTATTATTATTATTATTATTATTATTATTATTACAAACCTCCTACATGAAACTCAAAGCATTCAATTTACCCATTGGGCTTAGCCCTAATATTTCTTATATAAACACACTTTTCTTCAATATTCTTCACTATTCATTCCATCTTTGAGAGAATTGATTAATGACTTTAGAGAAATTCAAGAGGAAACTTCATGTTGACTAAGGTGAAATTCAAGAGGGAATTTCAGTAAGTCAAAAGGTTGGTAAAAAAAAAATTCTTCATCATTTATGAAAAAAAACGATTTTTACAAAACAAAACCTAAACCCTATAGGTTTTTTTATAATTTCTAGAACAAAATAATAATATTTTTTTAAGTTTCTTTATCTAAAAAAAACCCTATGTTTTTTAATATTTAGGGGAAAAATAAAAAATAGGGGAAAAAATAGAAAAAGTAAACCTAAAGTTGGGAGAACTGATTTTTAAGGAAAAATAAATAAGTTGAAAAAAAAACAAAATAAACTAAATAACAATTACAACTACTAAAATAATAAAAAAATAAATAAAGCAAAACAATTATTACAAAAGAAATTAAAATACACACACAACAATTTTTTTTTGTGTGTGTGTGTGTTAATTCGGTGTAGCTAGAGTAGTTGCGAAGAAAATTGTCACCCTCCTCCCCCAAGTTCAAGTCCCACTTTGTAACATGTTTTCTCTTAGTGAGCTTATTGTTGATGAGAAATATGTGTTATTTTCATGAGTTGTTGACCTCTCCTTGTGTCCTAAATAATCTAGGGTTTACACTACATATCATCCTTGAAAAGAGGGGAAGTACATAGGAGATTTCCCATAGGATGTGTTACCTAGAATATATGTTTTCTATCATGTGTGTTACTTGCAGGGCTATACTATGGCTAAGAAACTGCGACTCGGGGGCATAAGCTGTTAAAATAACCTAAGGATCACACTCAGGCTAGGCCACACCAACCCTTATCATGGTTGGGTTTTTAGGTGTCTCCTCTGGACTACAATAGGCTTTGAACCTGGTTTTCCATACAGAACAAAACCATCTGAAACCAATCATGCTAGCAGGATTTGACATATATATATAAATACATACATACAACAATATATATATATATATATATATATATATATATATAACAAAAAATATTAAAATAACTTGCACCCTCTCTTCCCCACCTCTCCCTCTCCCTCTCCTTGCTCCCCTCCCACCTTCCCTCTAATTACTACAATATCTCCATCCCTCCCCTCCCAATGCATAACCACACACACACACATATATATGATGTGTGTATGATGTATGTATAACAAAAAAATATTAAAATAAATTTCACCATCTCTACCCCACCTCTCCCTCTCCTTGCTCCCCTCCCACCTTCCCTCCAATTACCAACACCCTCCCTCATTTCCCACCACTTCAAGTCGAGAGGGAGGGAAGGAGAGGAGTGGTAGGGGAGGAGGAGGGAGGGGAATGACATGGTGATGAGGGAGGGGAATGGAATGGAAAGGAAGGAGGAGAAAATCTATTACTATTAAAACAAGTATTCTATGTTTTTTTCGTTCAAGGGCAAATGGCATCAAGGAGGTTATCTATGAATGTCTATGGATAAATAATTACAATACTCACCTCAAAAAATGTAATCAATTCTTTGAAGACTAATATCCAACAAAATACTAACACTTTTGTTGATGCTAGTGGTAGCATCGGATAGGTATTTCCACATAGGTCTATGTGTCTAGACGTGTGGAAATTGTACAAAGCCTTATACTCTTAAATTTACTTTAATTAAAGGAATTATTAAACTAAATTTATTTTATTAATTAATTATGTAATTACTTAATTAGTTTAATTAAGGAAAGTGATAAAAATAATTAGCATGTTTTCTAAATCTCAAGTGAAGTGTGAAATAATTTCAACATGCAATCACTTTGGAGATATAAATCATAATTATAAAAGAAAGGCTAGGGTGAAGGAGGAAGACACTTGAAACTTGAGAGGAGTTGTGTTGAGAGAGTTGACACATAGAGTATCGGATCACGAAGGATTTTGATTCAATATCTTGGACAAGTGGAGAAGGACTTCCATCTAGAGATCAGGTCAAGGAGAAGAGAGAACAGAGGCAGCGCAGGTGCATTTCAGTCAGAGGAAGCCACATGAGAGTGTCATATCATATAAATCTTTCCATATAGAGCTTCAATACATGTACATGGGTTTCAGTGGAGATAGTCACATACATGTGCAGGTTTACTGAAGAACAATCATGTACACCTTGAAAAGCATGCAATTCTGGTTCATACAATAGGTCAGTATTTGCCAAGTTTGTCTATAGTTGTATTTATCCTAGTGGGCCATTATCCATGTTATAGGAGATCTGATTTTAGCATAATAACATCATTCTCAGCACCGGTTTTCCCTCTAGGATTTTTCCAGGGGTATATACCCAAAAATATTGGTGTTTATGTGTGCTTTATTTGGTTTCCTTGTTTATTCTTTCACTGCATGTTTAGTTGATTACTCAATTGTTCTTTAATTCAATAAGTGATTTATTTGGAATTAACTATCGAGTGTTGGGTAGGAGATATTTCAACATACCAAGGGTTGAATAGAGGAAAAATCAACATGGTATTAGAGCATGTGCTCTGAGAGGAAACCAAGTACACGATCTCAGATCCATAGCAGATCCATAACCAACAGGTGGAAATCGAAGGATGAATTTCAGGGAAACAATCATATTGAGGTAAAACTTAGTTTTGCAAGTGTACAGAGGTGTATGCAGGTCACATAAAGCATGTTCGCATACATACTGTTAATATTATGGTAGTTGCAGGAGGTATTTACCCCCATGTGTGAACCTGACCAGAATAGAAGACTCTGGAAAGCAAGAGAAACCCTAATGAGTTGGATAATAACCCTAGAAGCCTTGTCGACTCAAGAAGAAAATTTATATTAGGCTATTAGCCTCCAAGAGAAGAAGTCGGCCATAATTAATAATAATATATTGAACAGACACATACCCAGAAAGAGAAGTCGGCCCCAGTAAACTAGTAGGATTACTATAAATACAGGGCGCCAGTTCTCATTTGTCACATCTCAGCAGTTGCAGACAAAGTAGTTTTGCGCAGAAGTTTCTCAGTTGGTGCACACTGCAGTTACAGTCTGGTGCACAGGTTTGGAGGAGGGTTGCAAGTGCAGCTGCAGCAACAACTAGTTTCAGTATTGGCTTGGATATCTCTTGGCTAGGGTTTGGGACTATCTGATTAGATTTTGTGATGCGCTATCCTTAGGTATTGATGCCCTGCTCCTTGTTTGTCTATCTAGCCTAGGGTTTGCTTCTGAAGGAATTCTCAGTCAAGGTTAAGGTGCTCGGAGGGAGGCTTCGGCCTATGGTTGGGTGACGAGGGTATCGTCAATGGTAAAACGAGCACACCATCTTCTATATTCTAACAGGTTATGGGCCCACACCCCTTCAGTCAACCTAAAAACACTGGAAGGAAACATAACTGCTAGACATTGAGCTCGTTGAGGAACTGTTGCTAGGGTTACTAGCAGGAGCAGCTTCCAAAAGCACTGCAGCTAGGGTTACTAGCAGAAGCAGTTGCAGAAACCCTAAACCTCTTGTCGAGGCACCTTAAGTGATGAGATTGACCTAATCTCTGGATAGATCAGTGTGCCCTAGCCCAGCACATCTCCTGGTACTCT
>SNQJ01S0101741.1:2123-15515 GCA_010110895.2 Picea sitchensis
TGGGGTCTTTGTGATGTTCACATGTGTGTGAGAATTTTTTAATGTTGTTTATGATGTATAATCTATATGTTGTGATAGACTTTTAATGGTTTATGTGTGTGTAAAGGTGTCTTTATGTGATATATGCCAATCTAATACAATTTTAGCTAGGTTATTTGTGATTTGATTAAATTGTCTTGGAATATGTGTAAATGTAATGTAATCAAAATGTCGAGATAAAAGTCTAACTTGCAGGTATTTGCGAAAGAGGCAAGGATCACAGATGCGGTACATGTTGTTGAGCTGGAGGATGACCAGTTGTGAGTCAAGCAAGATGCTAAGGTGACGAATACGATGATGGTTGGAATCAACGAGGAGACCAATGATGGCAGTGTACTCATCTTGGTTGTTGGTTGTTGAACCCAAACATATGCCGCTGGAGTGGAGCAATTCATGTGAGGGGGAATAGAGGGCCCAAGCAGCCGAAGTGAGATTTTGTGTCCAATGGTTAGCGCCGTCGGCGTAACCGATGTGGTAGGCCGATGAAGGAGGCATCTGTCAATAACACAAATGATAGTTTAGGCGTAAGGTATGGAAAAAAGATTAAAAACACTATAAAATAAAATAACCTAATGTAGAATGTCTATGCTCAGGCATAAAATTTCTTTAAGTACAACCCATTGACGACTTCTTTGAGAGAGAGGCCCTCAAGGGAAGCCAGGATGTAGGCACCTTTGGCAAGGTAATGTTGGATAATATAAGTGCCATGCCACAGTGACTCGATTTTTCCATGACCGAGGGTATCGTGAGTGATATCGTAAGCAAGGACAAGGTCTCCTTCTTGAAAGGAGCGGAGGTTGACATGGTTATCAAAGGTGGCGCTTGACCATTTTTTGGCTGCCTCATTGTTCTATAATGAAGATCGACAATCTTCATCCAGGGACTCTAAGGTTAGCAAATGCTGCTACATTGGAGCAGTGTTAGGTAATAGCTCAATTGTGGTGCGTATGGTGGGAATTTCGCACTCGATAGGAAGAGTGGCCTTGACCCCATGGACTAGATGAAATGGTGTGAAACCGGTGGCCGTTTTCACGGTCGTACGGTAAGCCCATAGTGCGAAAAATAACATATGATGCCAATTGGTCTTATGTTTGTTAACCATGCACTGTAACATGGTCTTGGTGATCTTGTTAACTCATGGGAAAATCCTAACCGGGATGAGAGTTCAATGAAAATCGCATTCTTGAAATGTTTCCCATGATCAAAGACTAGTTGGAGTGGTACGCCAAAATGGGATATGACGTGATTGAAGAAAAACGTGTTGCGGTGTCAATGGTGTTGTTGAAGGTAGGCATGGCTTCAACCCACTTTGTGAAATAATCGACTGCGACGACAATGTCTTTGTGTCCATTGCTGGATGGGGGGTTGCACGTCATGAAGTCGATGCCCCATTTACAAAAAGGGCCTCCAGTAATGACTGGGTGTATAAGAGTAGGTGGTATATACAAGTAATGCTCATGGCACATAAAATGTCTAACTAGGTTCAGGGTCTATGGGCCCTGTTATATTGATTTACAACATTTGCCAAACACTGAAACAACCGGACCCATGTCTGTGGTGCCCCCACTACATGAGGCTGCATAGATGGTGGCAGGTCCTCAATCTCTGCCATAGGGACCGTGCGAGTGAGTGCAGTAAAGTTTCACTCGACTCATCTCAATACCCTCTCAGCCTCCCTGGCTGGAAGATCTCATGTTGTTGTTGGTCCCCCGGCGGCGACAGGTGTGGCCCCTAGCTGAGGACGATGCATGTTTCTTGCATAATCAACAGGTTGCAGTGGTCCCACATCTGTTCACAACAATCGCATATCCATCAAATACTCTGGTATATAAAAAAAATGATATATAACAAAAACAACATAAAAATTACATATGCTTCACAAAAAAGAAAAAGAAAAACAACTACAAAGATGGAAACTTACCCATCTCTCCCCGCTCCTCACCAGGAGGTACGGGTATCTCAGGATCCCTCGAAAAATCAATCCCTGCATACGGGTAATCCTCGATAACTGGGATCTGTCGCGATAGCCAGGCAAAGAAGTCATCATCGAAGGACTCATTAGTCCTTCCACCACCCTATTGTGGCAGCAATACTTCCCATCTACACATCGCAGGAAGCGAGGCCTGATGTCCTCATACCACTACTCGAGGACCAAAGTTTGAAACTCTCTCAAAGAAGAATGAGCACAAAACAGTCCCAAACCCGAAGTTCCTCTGTGTCCATAGTCAGTAATCTCTCAACTGCCTCTTCATACACTCAAGCAATGTAGTAATCCAGTCAAAAATTTGTGCGTTCAAGCATTGGACGACACATTTCATCTGTGCACGAAAAGCCTGATGCAAGGCCGCAGAAGCAGTAATCCACCCAATGAGCAATACAATTTCTTGCAGTGATACGTCAGTGATCTTGCTTATGGGAAACTATGAGCCCGATCGGTCTGTCCCAGCCTCACAGTAAAGGGATATCAATTCCGCTATGTTATGTGGCCCTGAAGGAAATGTCCAAAAGTTGACTGGTTCCCCTCTGCTTGAGAGGCCAGTCAAAAAGTATATATCCTCGTTGGTGGGCACCAGTGACTGCCCCTCTAACATAAAATCCTCTGCATTAGGATGCCAGTAGTCAACCAATGAATTCAGTAGCCTCAGCTGTGCCCGCATAAAAGGACATAGGAAAAAATTCAGTAACCCGCATTGCATCAATGTGGCCACAGCATTGGGATCTTCCCTGACCAACTCACTAACTTGTTCATCCTCCCTTTCTCTCTAGTGAACATACATCCTGCAAAACACCAAAGTTTAGGAGGGTTAGCCCTTGCTTTTTAACTTTTTTTATTCATTAAGGGAGGGCCATGCAAGTTGTAATAATGACAATCGCGTGTACATGCGTGCAGTCTTTACTCTGCTTGAATGTACATGTGGTCTGTCCAGAGACAACCCGTGTGGACCTAGGGCTGACATTTTAAAGGTCGACGCCCACCCAAAACACGGAACCCAAAACAAAAGTAAAGATTTAAATTGCAAAATGGGGGAGTTTGTACTTACTTGGTCCAGACAAAAGTTCATTTTGTCCGCTGTAGCTCCCAGAATCACCACTTTTATCAAAGGGGGTATTTTGGCTCCAAAGTCAATTTCCAAATCAACAATGGTGATAATGAGCTGCCAACTTCTATTTATAGATGTTTTGGCCTCTTTTTGTCACCTTTTTGGCCTCCCTTATCATTTTCTTTACACCAAAAACCATTTAGAGTGATTCAGGAGTTGCAGGGGAGGGGTTTGATTGGGTATCAAGGCAGTTTTTGGGGTTTTGGGACACTTTTTATGATTCATGGAAAAATCTCAGATCATCAACTTGAGCATGTAGGTTAGGTTTCTACCATGAATTTTGTGTCTCTTTGTCTTTATCCCTCTACCATAGGATCGATCCCATTAGGTTGCGACACAGAACCATCATTACTGATTTAGAAGTGTCGCGAGTTGGTGGTAGAGCTTACCGGAACATGGATGCCCTAGGTAGATCTTGGTTGCATTATGGTGTCTTTTAGTGCTAGAAGTTGCCCCTAGACTGCTATAGGGTCAAGCCTATCACATCTTCATTTATTGAAATGATTTTATAAATAAGAATGTGTTTGGGTTTTGAAATAAGGTGGATGAGGTAGATGATAAGAGAAAGAATAAGAGAAACAAGCTAAATGCAGATCAGTTAAAACACCATTGGGCATGGAGTCAAGTAAACATCCTGTTAGATTGAAGGCCAATGAGTTGCATATCAAAAAAAAATACTTATATGATGGTGGACAGAAGAATGGAGAACGTGACAAATAGTAGAACATCCACCAAACAGAGATTTTCTCTGTCAAAAGGATGCATCTGTACTTGAAACAAAACACACTGATAATAGGCAATCACGACAAAATCTTTACCGCTCGGGAATCTATCATCCACGAGAAGCCATTGATTCTCAATGTCTGCAATTATTTCAAGTAAGATGAATACAAAGTAAGATGAAGACGGAATATAAAACAAGAAGAGATCACAATCTAGTAAAACAATACACCTAGATGTTCAATGTCAGAAATGAATACTTTAAATAAATGCCCATAGGCTTACAATAATTCCTACACAGGCCTCTGCCCAAATTCTCCTCTCGGGTCTTCTCCCTCCCCTCTGGCACTACAAAATGTTGTCTTAAATAACAAGAAACAATAAACAACTTCTTCCTATCTGCTAGGGGATAATCATAACAAAACTAAAAACAATGCAAAAAATTTGGGATAGCTGAACTCATCCCAACCATCTTTCTCCATCGAAACTTTTATCTACAGCTGAATACTTTTGGGAAATAAAACTGATTTTATTCCCTTTGTCAATGAAATTTGTTGACTGCCTCTGAACGCTAAAACTCTACCTGAAAATCAATAATCAATGGCTCAACTGATAAGATTCTTTGCCATAGAAATCTAGAGTTTACTGAAGTTGTTTTCTTTAAAATTCGGGAAAAATTAAAAGATCGTTCCCTCAGTTTGTTGGCTAATAATATGGGACTGCTACTAAATGGTGTGCAAAAAAAAACTCTGCCACCTTAGAACATTGAATCTGTTTTGGTTGATTGTTGATATTATGCCTTCAAGTCTGTCAACCATGTTCTCGAAATATTGGGAATGAATTTTTGATCAACTATTAATCCTTTGCCTGAGAACGTGGAATGTGAACTTGGAAATGTAGATCTGATGTAGATTTCCTCTGCTTCCAGGTGCCCTGTCTCCAACTCAACAAGATCTCTCGATCCCTGAAAATATGGAAACAATGTTTGAAATCTGGAGGTTGTTTCTTTGATTGATTTTTGGCCTTTTTATACTGGACTAGTTATCTCCCAAGATATGTTGAATCTCATTCGATTCTGTTTCTCGTCAACCGCAAAAACTTTGATGAAACCTAACCCTAATTGCATCACTACAAAATTTCAAAATGCCACATCTTCAAAACTACACTTTTTTGAGGATCACCTTCCAATAGCTCTAAGTATTTAGGAGAAGAAACTGGTACTAATTTACTTATGAAATGTATTGGACTGCTTCTATAAGCATCTGGAACTTATCATTAAACTTACTTTGTCCAACAATTCCTTTATTAGGTTCCCTTTTTGTTGGTTCTGGATTATAGTTTCATGGTGCAATGGCCACAATACCATCTCCAAGATTCTGGCTCTCCAGCAATGACAGAATTATCAGTAGTGGCACAACAACAATATCCTGAAGTAGAAATATCCCAAGTATTGTTGATCCAAACGGAGTTTATAGTTATCCTTCTCTGCAAACAAACCTGGAAGCTCGAGCCCTGTTTCTCCTTGATGCACAAGGTGTCTGGGTACCTAATTGTGCGTCCATCACAAGTGTTGAGGTAAGGGATCTATTCGGACCCACCGTAAAGAAAATATAGAAGCAAGCAGAACGAGCCAAACAACAACAATTGTGCGTGTCCTTTTCTGTCGTCCCATCAAACCCTTCTCGAATTCTTTACACTCATTTTGAAGACAATATCCCAATGCCAGAGATGCGTTCCTTGGAGGTTCCAAATCCGACACTTGATGAATTTCTGAATTGCCCATTTGTGTCCATCAAGTATGCAATGCCACCCATGACAGTGATCATTGTTTGCACTTCCAAAAACACAAGGAGGACATTACCTGCAACAAAGATCCTAAATTTTAGTTTACGCAAGGAGTAATCTTCTAGTAATTCAGCCCATCGATGAAAATGAGCTTTACATGTAAAGTAATGAAAAAATGAAAACCCTTCCTTCATGGAGCACCAATGATCAAGGCATGATCGGTGAACAAAATTATTGTATGGGCGCTTCGATGAAGAAACTTCACTATAAGGACGACTAGGAGCATCCAAATAACAATGGACATGCTTCAAATGGTGAGAATGTCTATCATCAGGATACAAGACCCTGCGTGTATCCTTTCTACTTAATGCAGGTTGCAATTTGTAACCTTCACACTGTATACATGCACCAATACCCTTGACTGTGATCGATGAGTTATATGGAAAAAGGCTCGGTGTTGCTCTTCACTTTGCGTTGATTTGATTTTGACTCGTGGCTAGGCATGTGCACTCGGCTTGACTTGCAATTGTATTTTATTTCCCTTTGTATAAATAGCCCCACTTGCAAGAGGATAAGGGCATTTTAATTGTTCATATATGCCAATACTCCCAATGCAATTTGTTGACATGTTTTGCATGTATTTACTAACTCATGTCTTGTATGACTGCAGGTGTGTGGTTTTGAGGATTGGAGATTGTCCTTCTGGCGCAACCAAATTTTGGTGAAATTTATAATAAAACCAACTATGTGCAAAGGCCACTAAAACCTTCCTGTATCTCCTTTCTAAAGAGGCGAGTTAAAAGTTCAGCACTATTTCTGGCATATACGATACCGGTGCTCAGGAACAACACTTCTTGGTGCTACGAGAATAACCCCATTCCTGCAACAAAGAGAAAATTGAAAATTTTATATCTGGATACTAATAGTGCCCATGCTGTCTCTAATCACTGTAGACTCAGGACTCCTTGTTTTTTTTCCTGAATACGAGTTTGAGCCTCATTTGCATGATTTGTTTTCACTCTTGACCTCACCCTCGGGGCTCCCAAAAAACATAACAGGTCTTCTTTTAAGCCCTTTTCAGACCCTCTAAACATGAAAAGATTATTGAGTGACCTTGTGGCCTATCACGCTCGTTAAACTGAAATTTGAAGTCACGTATGTCCAGTGGTAGATTACCCCTTTTTTGGTACAGACAATCAATTGTACGAACAAAGGTATACTCTAAAGAACTTTCGTTCTCTAGAAGAGTTCCCTCAGGTATAATTTTACCCCTTTTTCGAGCATGAGGGACTAAATTTATGAAAAAGGATCCCCCACAGAGTCCATAGTTAATCTCTTTTCAGACTCCCTAAAATTGAAAATATCGTCGAGTGACCTTATTCTTTCACACTCGTTAAACTAGTCCAGAAGAACATTCCTGACGGAGTCCATAGTTAAGCTTTTTTCAAACTCCTTAAAAATGAAAAAATGGTCGAGTGATCTTGTCTTTATAACACTCGTTAAAATGGTTTTGAATAGACGTCTTGTCGGTGCTAGTTTACCCCTTTTTCGAACCGACTAGACTACCTTCGAAAAAGGTACCCAAATGGAGTCTCCTTTTACGTTTTTTCAAACTCTCTAAATATGAAAAACCGCCAAGCTTACCTTCTCTGGGCTCATTAAACTTACATCGAAGGATGTTACCATTGTGTGTTTTGTTAATCGCATTTGCATACCCACATCTTTGGCTTCATGCTGGCTCCATGTTACTCTCAACTGAACCATCTGAAGCATGCCTTATATGAAAGCCCTGTAGCACTTTGCCTATGCGTCTTGACACCTTTGGCCCTTGGAGTATTTTTCCCAAGTGTCCTTGTCCTTCATATGTCCATTTTCCCTAAGAATCCCTGTGTTCCGTGCACTTGGAACTAGTATGTTTGCGACACTAGATTCTCCTTTGTAACATAACATTCTTTTATTCATTTTCCTACATTATTGAAAAAAGACAAAAAAAATCAAATATACCCCAAAAAGATGAAGGGAAAAATATTTTCTTTATTGGCAGCATAATGAGTCGCCCTTGGATAAAGCACATCTTTCTATTTATTCATAAAACCCTGGGATTTAATATGACCTTAGGAAGTTGTTCTCGCTACATATATTTGTGCCCTCCTTCGTTTGGTTATTCTTCCAAACATATGGAGAGTTTGCGTTGCCTCCTGCATCGTAAACTTATGTTAATGCCATGCTGCCTAAGTCTCATCATTTGTCGTGCTATTGTCCAAGGGAAGTTTGTCACCAAGCCTGAGTCAACCCCTCTGCAGTTTGTCTCTTTCCCTCATACCCGACCATCTTGAATGTCCAATCAAGTCCTTGTTTGAAATCAATGAAGCCTTCAGTCTGATCATCAAGTCCATGACTGATGAGCCGTCGAAGACCTCTAGGTAGTGTAGTCATACACTCATATTACACTCCTACCTTGAGTTTTGAAGATTTTGAAGTTGTTTCTCAAGCTCTGAAGACCTCATCTCTAGCCATCAGGTCGTATCAGCTTCTAGAAGATGGATACTCTATATGTATATCTTTTTGATTTCGAGATGTAGCTCTGTTGTGTATTGTTCACGGTTACTCTTTATATAGTTATATGACATGGATCTACAATGTATGTGATTTGTAGCCATAATTCTATTTTATCCCGAGCATGGGTATGCCCGCCTCGGTGAGACATTTGTTATTTTGCAGACGATGCCTCCCGGTTCCTGATCCTTGGGATCAATTGTTCGGCACGTCAGTAAAGATTGGTAATGTATTTTGGCCATCAGATGCTCTTCTGACCTCACACATTAGGGGGCATCTATTATAACCCTAAATTGCACCATACATGCTTACTTGGCATCGGTCCATCTAAGATTCCTTCTTTGTCGAAACACTTTTGAAAAACTCTTCTTAAAAACCAATTTTATAAGGGCCCACATGCCCTACTCCATTACTGCACGCGTGTACACGCTAGCTGACCTAAAACAGCCCGCGTGTACCTACAAAATCACGAAAAAAAGGAAAGTTGCCGACGAAACACATAGCTTTGGGTGAGTTAACTGAAACTCCCGGCCATGCACGGCCGAGGGTTCGACCAAATACCTAGATCCTTCTAGCCTATAAAAGAAGGGGTAGGGATCTCATTTGGAGGAGGAGAATAATAGTAAAGAAACTCTACTCAAATTCACATTCCCATTGTCCCAACCCTTTAGCCATTAGTGTGCAAGGAGAAATACAGAGCAAAGAATTTGGAGGACATTTGAAGAGGATCCCAGGATCAGGTTCGCGGAGCAGTGGCTAGTCTCGACATTGTAAGTTGATTCATTCAAATTAATAAAGAAATGCTTTTCCCGTCCCACTTTATGAGTTCTTCATAGTTCGTTAAATACATGTTTGAATCTCTAACACATTAGTCTGTAGGTAAAATGCATGTGTAGTTTGTTGCTTGTTTTGTATGTAGGTCAGCCTTGGGAGGAGAACTACTAACAAGTGATCAAGCGGGAGGAAGGATTGACATCGAACATCTGGAACAAGGTATGTTGGTCTAACCATGTATTTGCTAAAAAGAAATGGAGTTTAAGTCTGCGGACGAAGGTAGAAAGTAGATTTCTTTTGGTCATATCTGCATGCATAAGATAACCCTATTTGCTAGTCCGTAAGGGGATTTCCCACTCACAACAATTCCATGGGAGAAGACCTAGTTGTCTTTGTTACAGATCTATGGACCATGAAGTATTGGATTGCCCTAGAATGATTGCTAAGCTTAAAAGAATGAATCTGAATCAAGAAAACCCTAAGGTAGATCCAAAGACTATGGCAGAATCCTAGAAAGAATCAGAGAAAGTATTCTCCAGATGAGAGAAACCCTAAAGGATCACCGACATGTGAGCTTATCAGAGATCCTCAAAGAAAAGGAATGCCTTGAAGCAAGAATAGGAGAATTCGACATTGACTGTGTTATGGATGAATAAACACAGGTGAATATTATGACAGAAAGAACTTGGGAAATTTTAGGGAAGCCTGCTATGACTCCTTCATTAGGAGGGATAGGGTTATTCAGAGGGAAACTGGTGAACCTATGTGGAAAGCTCACTCAGATATCTATGAATGCCAATGGAACTTCGACAGAAGAAGATTTTGAGATTATTAAATTTATTGAGGACAACGCCCCATTTACCATGTTACTAGGAAAACCTTGGATTGACAAAGATCAAGCCAGACGAAAGGAAGAAGAAGAAGTTCTAGAGAAGAAGAAACAAGAATTAAAAGATTTCAGGACCAGAAGGATCGCACACTTGATTGAAGAACAGGAGAACATATCGAAGCTATTTAACACCAGAGACTTAGGTGTCGAATCTACAAGAACGCTAGAGGACCCACATAAGACTGATGTACCTATCCCAGATAAAGAAGAGGTATTACCCCTGAATCATAGGAAAGACCCTCAATAGCGCGCAGTGACTATGTCAAAAGAAGATAAGAATCAGAATGGAAAAAGGAATACTGAGACGAAGCTCACTAGAAAGAAGGCTAGAAAACTAAGTAAGAAGCAAGCTAAGATCGAATAGTTGTAGAAGGTTCGAGAGGGAACTTCGCAGAAAGAAAATTTGCAAAATTGGAGCTTCGTCGTGATATCAGAATAGCGACACATGGCACTTCACCATGGCGAATCAATATAGTCGTTGGGGACATTATAACCGTTCGATCGACACTCCGAAAGGATCGAAAAGAATTTATGGTTCACCACTAGACCGTTGGACCATGCCATAACAAACCGAATAGAGTTACTAAAGGCTTCATACATGTAGTTCACGTAGATCAAGAAAAGATTGTAACGTTGAATTTTAGCAACTTCAACCTCAATGATAGGAAGATCTATAACATGCTCGCCCCACATAAGTACCTGACCAGAACAAAGGGAAATAATTCGAAGATAATTCCCTAGTCGTGGACTATGAACCTCGCGGAGTCCACACTGCTCAACGTCATGAAGATTTTTCACTTTGGAAGACACCAAGAGGTGAATGCATGTGTCAAATTGTTGTTGTCCTGTTACCATGGCAGTTATTTATGGATAAACTATTGTATAATAGTTGCTCCGACGTTGATCAATCAGATCACCGAACTGAGTATGCAAGGCCCTGGCCCACAGGATCTCTATCCCGGAAAAACCACAAACTGAGCACTAGCACAAAGGACCAAAAATACATATGGTGATGTCGAGAAACAAACACGAGGATACAATGTAGCTTCTATCTAGAGTGGCGCAGTGTGCCTCACCTATCAATTGATAGCAGGGAAGTTAGTATGAAAGAACCGACCGACCCAAGTCACCGGCTTTGTAGTTGACCTCGCAGGGAAGTGCGCGAAGGTCCTACACATGAATTGGACAAAGTACCTAGTGAACCAATTAGAACTCGATTGTAGAGAAGCTCAGGATCAAGGGTACAAATTTCACTTCAGCTGGTTATTGATCCTGATCGCTTTTATTGCCTGGGAGATGCCGGAAGGTGCGACCTTCCCGAACATCGAGCCCTTCGAACCACTCACTACGAAGTTCAACACACTATGGTATTCAAGCAATATGGAAAAATAGTGGCAGTCAAATGTTGTTTTTCATGCCTACTACAATCAGTTGAAGGTAGCCATCCAGTCCGAGCCTCGTATGACTCCAAATACTCTACACAGGTTCCAACCTTTGATGAATTTCAGTGCTAATCAACATTTTATTTACATCACAACGCACGCCGATGAACATAAGCAACAACTACAGTCATACTACAAGCTGACGGAGGAGGACTTGGAGGAGATCACCAAGGAATGGTTGGCAGACCTCCTTATTCTAGCATACCCTATGGAGATATCCGATATCGACAACACAAAAACAACGCAGAATACACCCAGACCTAGTAAGCCAAAGAAGACCAAAGAAGCACAAGATGTAAGCAGTGCATCAGTGAAAATTGCTTCCATATCACTAGAGAAAGGAGATGATGGCGAAGAGGTAGAAGGCACAAAATCCGAGCAAAATAAAGGCAAGGTAACACCGCCTAGGGACGAGGAGGACTCCTCAAAGAAAAGGAAGGTTTCCCCCCCGAAGCCTTCTTCCTAGAAGAAGTCGAAAGCTTCTATAACCAAGATGCAGATTACACTCACTTCGGATGATTTTAATTTCATCGTAGCAGCCCTGAACGGTTCTTCGTTGGAGATAATCGAAAAACAAGAAGCTAGACAGGAGGAGATGTACAATCGAATTGATATCAAGCTCCAAGGGGTACAGCAGGCACTACAGTCCAACCGCGTAGTCTCCACTGCACCTTTGTTAGTGGGAACACCAGAACTAGGAGATGAGCCAGCTCAACTCCACCAAATCGCTGATATAGTCGAAGCTCGCCTTCAACGAGCACAGGAAGAAACAACGCAAGCCACCCAGGATTTGGCACAAGTATAGGGAGTGATTCTAAAGCAACATAGTACTGCAGAACGGGAAAATCTTTCTCTCCAAGCGAAGTGGGATGAAGAAAAAATACAGTTGCAGCAAAGCAAGGAACAATTGCTCGCAGAGCAACACGAAGTAAAGGAAATGGTCAACAGAGCACTTCACTATGTGACAGTCGTAGAAGTAAAGACCGAAGAGTGAGTTCCACAGCAGGTGGCACAACTTGAAGAAGTGATCCAACAACACATTGCATATTTGGAACTACACACTGTGCCCAAAATCCCACAATACGTAAGAGACCTAAGGGAAGCAACTGCCCATAGCACAGTTGACAGAATAATATCTCTTGCCTTGGAATGCAAGCAGCTGAGTAACTGCAATGCCCAAACATATGAGAACCTCATAGAGAATCCAAAATTACAGGAATTGGAGTCGCAGCTCAAGGAAGCAAAGAAGCATGCAGACACACTACAGGCGCAACTGAAGGCCCTGTCGATCTTAGAAACAATGAAGTGGTCTCAAGAGAAACACACTGCCCAACAATAGATCCATACGATTCAAAGCAGAGTTATGGAAGTAACTCAACAGCTCCAACCAGCACAAGACAAGGTGTGCCAATTATTCACAGAGGTTGAAAGCCAAGGAGAAGAGCTAGAGCAGGTTGTTAATGCAACAAAACAACGCCTAGAAGGGCCTGTGAACGACGCAGTGATCTAGGAGTTCATCGAGCAAGAGGTTGTTGCACAACAACAGGTCGAAGTATCTCGATCCAATCTCAATGTATTCGAGGCAGAACTAGTCAGACCAAAGTGACTAGAGACGATTCACATGTGAGTGTTGGGGGCCTGTTGGCCCTTGACCAAGTTTTGGGATATTCTTGGTCATGCTGACCTATTTTGGACTTCGATGGCCTGTCGAAGGAGGAGCGCAAGATGAAGTGGAGATCACAGGATCTAGACCCACTTTTGGGTCCTTTTTGGGTTTTTGGGATTATGTAATGGGATTGGGATGTCGGCCCATGGGTTTAACCATGCTTAGGCCTATTTTGTAATGTATAAATAAATGTCTAGGAAATGTAAGGAAAGGAAGCTATGTGATGTTAGATCGTGTAACACACCCACTACCATTATTTTTTAAAAACTTTGGGTTAATCTCCCATACAGGAGAAATCTCCACAAACCCGTATTAGCGAAATACCAATCCCCGGTTCTATATCGGGAATTCGTGGTTTCTAGTGTCAAGATTCATTCACCCTCAAGACTCGCGATTCCCCGAGTTCCGACGCGCTCCTCT
>SNQJ01S0101741.1:15525-33693 GCA_010110895.2 Picea sitchensis
TAGCAGTTCTATAATATAAATTCATAATGTTATTTATATGTTCATCATGCTTTAGCATGGTAATTCCTGTATTAGGATTAATTACAGATTTGGGGGAAACAGGGTGTTACAGATCGATAGGTTGATGAGCTAAGTGCTAGATCTATGGATTGTAAGTGTTTTGTGTCTATGTGAGACTTGCAGAGCTAAGTGCAAGTCATTGAAAGAAGTTTTGGGAGACTATGTGCCTAGATTTACTTGGGGAAGGAGGATCTAGCGAGTTGCACATATCTCCTGTCCTAGGCAGAGTAGGGTTTTGATGGCTCTATGCATGTAACCAATTAATTGAATATAATAAAGAAGAAGAGTTGGTGGACATAGCTCCAGGGTGGGGGTGAACCATGTGAATATTGTGTTATTCTGCTCTGTGCGATGTTCCGATGTATTTATATGTTATTTTCTAAGTGCTTTGGGATGACTAGATAGATCTACTTATGCTTAGTGCTAATGATATGTGAGAATGTTAGATATGATCTGTATGAATATGCTTAGTGCTTGATCTCCTAGATCTGATCTATTTACCTATGCTAAGTGATTAAATACATTAGATCAGTGTGAATGTTGCGAAGCTCTGTTTTATCAGTGAAGTGAATATTGGTTGCATATTAAGGAACTGATGGTGCTAAGTGCTCTCTTAAGTATTCTAATCACAGATCTGTGTCTCAGTTAAGGTTGCAGATACCTGAGTCTTGCAACCACCACTGCCTCTACCTTGGGTGAGACTTCATCTTCTTCACAGGTGTTGTCGAAAGGGCTGGTAGTTAGGGTTTTGTTGGTGCACTGTTGTAGCATTGAACCCTAGATCTGCCCCTATGCCAACATTCGTCATCGACCTCACAGGAAAATGCGTTGAAGGACTGCAAATGAACTGGGCGAGCTACCTCGTCAACCAGTTAGAGAAAGACTGTCGTAAAGCTCAGGATTAGGTCTATGAATTTCATTTTAGTCGTCTACTGATTCTCATCGCCTTCATTGCTTGGGAGATGTCAGAAGGAGAAACCTTCCCTGAAATTGAGTCGTCCGAACCACTAGCTGCGAAGTTCAATATTCTATGGTACTCAAGTGACATGGCGAAGCAATGGCAGTCAAATGTGATGTTCCACACCTATTATATGCAGTTGAAGAGGGCCATTGAATCCTTCCCTCGCATGACATGAAATACATTGCATCGGTTTAGGCCATTTGAGAAGTTCTGCGCAGATAGGCATTTTATATATATCACTGCACGCAGTGACGAACATAAGGAAGAGCTCTAGTCTTATTATAAACTCACCGAGGAAGATATGGAGGAAATCACAAAGGAGTACCCTAAAGAATTTCTAGTGCCAGTTGAACAAAAAGAACTGTTCGACCCCGACCTCATCGAAAGTCCTATAGTCACCCACAAAGAATACGATGCACCCAACAACAAGAAGAAGAAAAAGAAAGAAGAGGTACAGGAAATACATAGCGCATCAGAAGAGACTGCATCAGATTCACCTGAAGGGGGAGGAGGTGATGAAGTAGAAAAAGAAGAGGACTAAGGGGAAGAAGACAAGCAACAGAAGGGAGAAGTAACACCACCTAAAGATCCCCTCGAAGAGACAGATACATCCAAGAAAAGAAAGGGTTCTCCAAAGAAACCTTCATCGCGGAAGGAGTCAAAAGCCAATAAACCACCATTTCAGACTATGCTAATGGTGGATGACATCGACCTTATTATTTTCGCTGTGTCAGACACCTCAAAAGATATCTTGCAGAGAAGCGAAGCCAAACAGGAGACAATGCTTGACAGGATTGAAGCAGAGCTTAAAGGAGTACATCGGGCTCTTTATTTGAGCCGCAGAGTGTCTACTGTTCCACCGCCATCAGAAGGAGTAGATTTGGGAGATGAGCTTGCCCATCTACACATATTAGCATACTAAACATAAGCTCGACTTTGTCGTGTCTAGGAGGAAAAAGAAAAGGCCACAAAGGCCCTGAAGCAAGCAAAATAGGAAGCCATAGAGCAATGTCAAGTTGTGTAACAAGAAAAAGATGACCTCCAGGCGAAGTTTGCAGAGGATAGAGTGCAGATCATGAAGGAGAAAGAAAAGTTGCTCGCGGAGCAGATGGGATTTAAAGAAATAGTCACCAGAGCACTTCGCTCTGTGACGGGCTTAGAGAAGAGGGAAGAAGAAACCGTTGAGAGCCAGGTGGGAAAGCTCGATGAAGCCATTCAGCAGCTCCAAGCACAAATAGCAGAACTAGAACTACAAGTCGTGCTAAGCACTCTGCAGGAAGTGCGAGATCAGAGAGAAGAAACTTCCTAGAGCGTAGTTGAGAGAATCAAGGCATTGGCCTTAGAATGAAAGCAACTTAGCAGTCAAAGTGCGCAGACTTATGAGCGACTTGCAGAGGATCCAGAACTAAGGACATTGGATTCATAGCTCCAGGAGGCAAAGAAACAAGAAGCAAAAATGAAAGCACAGTTGAATCCACTGTCAACTATTGAGAGAATGAAAAGGTCCCAGGAACAGCGCACGCTTCAGCAACAGGTCCATGCCATCCAGAGTAAAGTCATGGAAGTGACCCAAAGACTCCAGCCAGTGCAGGATGAATCTTGCACACTTTTTTAGGAGAGTGAAGGACAAGGTGCATAGCTAGAACAAGTAGTCACCTCATTGGAACAATGACTTGAAGGACCTGTCACCAAGAAGGTCATTCAAGAGTTCACCAAGTAGGAGGCTCTGGTGAAACAACAGGTCGAAGAAGTTCGAGCCAAGCTCGAGGCCTTCGAGGCAGAGTTACCCAGATCAGAGTGACTCGGGACGAGTCACGGGTGAGTGTTGGGGGCATGTTGGCCCTTGACAAGGTTTTGTGGAAATTCTGGTCATGTTTGACCAATTTTGGGACTTCGACAGGCTGGTCGAAGACGGAGCGCTAGGCGAAGCGAAGATCGTCGAATCTCACCACCTTTTGGGGAATTTTTGGGTGTAGGGTTTATGTAATGGGTTTGGGATGTCAGCCCATGGGTTTACCCATGCTTAGGCCCATTTTGTAAAGTATAAATAATAATCTAGGTAATCTAAGTAAGATATATATGCAGTGCTAAGTGCAAGAAATGTAACTAGTTGGATCTATGTGATTGATTTGGTTCTGTGCATACCATGTGTTGAGAACTTGCAGAGTTGAGTGCAAGTAATTGTAAGAAAGGCTCTGTGTTGTGCCAAGCTTGGGGAAGGAGGATCTGGAGAGGTGCGTGCAAATCTCCAATCCTATGCGGAGTTGGTTTTGAGGCTCTATGCATGTAAGGAGATTGACATAAGATAATAAAGAAGAAGAAGAGTTGGTGAACGTAGCCCCACGCTGGGGGTGAACCACGTATATCCTGCATTATGGTTGCTTTGTGTGATTGATGTGATTTATTCTTAGTGTTGTTATCTTAATGTAAGTTAGATGCATTTGATATAGTAGCTTAGTGCTTAGTAATGTGAATGAATGCTAGATCTGATCTGTTTCTACATGTTAAGTGCTTGAATATGTTAGATCTTGTTGAATACTGCATTGCTCTGTAATTAGGGTTTTACTTGTGATGTGAATAAGAGTTAAATACTAATGAATGTTAATTGCTAAGTTCTTTGTTAAGTATTGTAATCACAGATCTGTGTCCCATCTAGGTTGTAGACACTTTAGTCCTGCAACCCGCCCTACCTCTACCTTGGGTGAGACTTCATTTGCTTCGCAGGTGTTGCCGAAAGGGCCGATAGTTAGGGTTTTGTTGGTGTGCTATTAAAGCATTGAACCCTGATTCTACCCCTGTGCCAACAGTTGTCACAAGTTATGAGGTATGTCATTGTGTAATTTTTGAGGGTTATATCTTGGTAATGTTATCGCTCATATTGGTGGCACAGCTTGATGATATTTTGGAGATTATGGTTTATGATTGATGCACATCTTGAGAGTTTTGGTACTTGTTTAGTAGATGGTTTATGACATATCTTGTGGTACATGGTTGAGGCATATCATATGGTATTTGTTTGAGGCATTTGTTGCATATGGTTGAGGTTCATGATTTGGTGTTATTCTTGAGACATATCCTTCGTACATTGTAAATGGTTGTTATGGTTCATTGTTAGAGGCACATCTTTGTGATATTGGAATATACTTGAGGCATATACTTGGTATATGATCTTGGTTGATTATGATGCATGCTTGAGGTTTTGGTTTATACATTGATGCATATGTTGGTACATAGTTGATGATTGATGTACATGGTTGATGATTGATGTATATGGTTGATGGTTGAGGTACATGTTACATGTGTTGGTGCATGGTTGATGCACTTCTTGTTGTACAAGTGTTGGTGCATGGTTGATGCACATGTTGTCGTACACGGTTGATGCTTGGTAGGGTACAGGTTGATGGTTTGGTACATGCTTGGTCGAGGCATGTGTTGGTGATGTTGGACATATAGTTTAGAGGTGTCCTTAGTATATGATCAATGTGAGATGATTTATTTGAGTATCAGCGACACTGACAAGTTGATGTGATGGTTTGACAGTGTGTTAGCACAAATGTTTACCCTCCAATTCTGAGCTGATATATGTGTTAGGATAGCGCTAAAAAATTATCTAATTAAATGAGTAAGGCCCCAACTGTCACTGACCAAACCCCTCTCCATTTGGGCTAGTGCTTGCTAGCCTTTGGGGGGAGTCCCTAGGCACAATGAAACACCTTGTTGTTGTCTTTAAGTTTGATTTCTATGTATAAAACCTACAAAATAACAAGATGTTCATCTTGGAAAACATGTAAAAGCAGTCCAAAACAATGAGGAAAAACATTATTCTACGCTTGGAGGGAACCTGCAGGGTTAGCACAATGATAATAGACTAGAAAGAAGAAGAAAACTATTCAAAAAGATCAGAATTAACCATAATGAACAGTTCATAAAATGACACATCAGATCACAAATTTACCATAATACCACCAAGAAAGATGTTTGAAGACAAACACACACTTCTTTATTGATGAAGCTTGCAAGAGGACTGTTTGCGCCACACTTGGAAAGCCTACAACCAGTACAATGACTACTTTTCTCAAAGAGGATCCACTAGACTAGAGAACAAGAGAGAAGAGAATGAGAGATACACTATGCTGCTACTGCAATGATCTGACCAAGAACCTTTGCGAAGCATCCAATATATAGCATAAGGAGGGTGCATATCCCAAGGGGGAAGGAGAAGACGCATGAGTGGTTAAATTTTGAGTCTAAGTGCATGTGGAATAGAGATATGTGAGGAGTGTGAGATGAGTGAGTGTATTTGAGAGTTTGCATGAAGGTTATATGTGCACAAAAGAGGAGAATGCACCATAAAACTTAGGAAGGCGCACTTGAGGAAGAAAGGGAGGAGTAATGAATGATAATGAATGTGAATTGGCTTTATGGAGTGAAAGAAACACATGGAGGCCAAATTTAGCTTTCCAAAGCATGTCCTTTTGCTAAAATTGACAAAAGCATGAGTGAGTTGTGGCTAAGAGGAAATTAGCCCTATTTTTTAGGGAATTTTCTAATTTTTAGGAAAATACGGTTTAAACTCAACTAGAGATAAATTTTAAGGAGCCGATGCATGGCAAGTGGAGGGGTGATTATACAGAGGAATATACGGTTAAATTAACGCCCAGTTATGCAACTCCCTTTTCTTCATTAATTATTTATTTATGCTCAAGTCTTGGGAATATGCGACCCATGCCTAGGTGGATGCCACATCACTCTGTAACTTTGCCACATGTCGATCTCTAAGGGTGCCACTTCAAATTTCATGGATGATGACTGTACCTGCTAAGTGTAGACATTTCTAAAAATAGAATCCAGTTCCTAAATTTTAGGAAACTATCCACATCACCTAGGATGATTGAAATTTGAGAGAACACTACCACATGTCACTGTCTAAAAATAGACACTACTAAAAATAGAAAGTAGTATGAATTCCCTTGACATTATACTCATTGATCTCGTCTTTCCACAAGGGATCTGAATATGCGATCAGAACTAACATGTGAGCCCTGGTGCTCAACCCGCTAAAAATAGTAAATTGTGCCACATAATATTGGAAAAGATCCAAAAGACTCTGTATGTCATAAGGATCAAGACTGCACGCTCATAATCTGAATCCGAGGCCTGGAGAAAAACTTGCTAAAAACATAAAGTTCTTCCACGTCACCCGGGAAAGTGTCATCGGGCCTAGAATCATGCAAGGACTCATACTGTATGCTCAGAACTACTCCAAATTGTCAAGAGACCCACTCAAACTGTGTCTCCTAAAAAATAGGAACACATGTTTTATGTATACATCTCTCTAAAAAATTCCTGGAAACCAAGTCAACTCTAACTCTAAACCAAACAACCATGTACTGATCATATACCTGCCTTCGATGGGAACCAACCTCTTTCTCAACACAAGTTCTAAACTATGGGAGAATCTCAGAATGCCAGCCAAAGGAATGCATGATGGCTCTTAACCCTAAAGATTTTCAAGGGTTTAAATTTAGGGGTTAACACAGTGACAATGGTAGTGACGGTGATAGTGATATTGGAAGTGATTGTGGTAGTGACAATTGGTCTACATTTATATTTCAGTATGACAGGATGAGGCAAGGAAAGGGGGTTGTAGCCTCCTTTCGATTGGTGTTGGAGAACAGAGGGAGTTGGAGATTCCTTCAAGTTGGAGCCTGAGAATTAGGGGGTTGTAGCCTCCTTCTGGTTGGAGCCAAATAATTTAGGGATTTGTATCTTCCTTTAGGTTGGAGCCTGAAAATTAGGGGGTCATAGTCTCCTTCTAGTTGCATCTAGATAATTGAGAAGTTGGTGCTTCCAATGAATGTATTGTTTGATATATAAGAAATAATTCCATGGTTTCCTCCCATTTGAGTTTCCATGTAAATTCTAATGTATTGTGTATTTGATGTGATGTGATGTTGTTTATGTTTATATGCTTATTATACATTGATGATATATTGTTGATTCATTCTGATTTGTGTGGTCCTATGCATGTTCCTTCTGCAAATGAAAATAAATATATCATGTATCTTATTGATGATTACACCAAGATGTGTTGGGTGTACTTGCTGAAAGATAAATCTCAAGCTTTTGAAATTTTTAAAAATATTCATGTATGAATTCAAAATGAAGTTCAGTTTTGTATTGGCTCTCTTCACAATGATAATGGAAAATAATATACATCTAATAAATTTGAAAGGTATCTTCTTCAAAAATATGGTGTCAAGAATCAAACCAAAGTTCCATACAACATTCCAAGAGAGGCTAGAGGCCAAATAGGAAAAGGGCAAAAAGTAATTAGGAAACTCCAATCTGTACTCCAAGATTCGAAGAGAGGCTAGAAGCCAAATAGGAAAAGGTCCAATTTTGACATGATATCGAATCCATCATGCGCATGGACCCATAATCATGACGTTGAATTTTCTTTCCATCTCGTTGGACCCACCATGTTGAAATGATATCGAGTCCTTCATGCGCAGTCTTGCTACATTTGTCTTTTGTTTCCATCGCTAAAGATGCTCGCCAAATCAATGCTCTTATGCCCACGTGGTGGGCCATGCTCTTATCCTTTAATATCTTCCATTGTTTTGATGGGACGGGTCATGGGATATTAAAGAAGGGGGTAGGGTCTATCACATGATCTTCTCCTTTAGAATCTTTGACTGATTTGATGGGATGGGTCATGGCATATGAAAAAGGAGGACATGCGCAAAACATGTCGAATCCTATGGGTACAAGGAGAACGAAAAGTCATCAATATCATTGTCTCACACCGTGAATATGAAGTTAGTGGTTGTAATCACTTGGCTCTTCTTACCCTTCATACTTTATATTTAATCCCTCGTCCGTGCTTAATCCTCACAGGATCAGATAGGATGTTGATGGGCACTAAACACGGGATCAAGTCGGATGTTGATGGGCACTAAATTTGGAAAAGGAATGAAAATAATTGTGAAATTGAAGAGATGGACTCCATTGTGCGAAAAGACTCCTGAGGAGTACAATGCACCATCCCCAACATCATGGGTGGTCATTATGTTACATTATCTTTCCACCTCGATGGCCCCACAATGTTGTCAAAAGTAAGTTTGTATAGTCCCCCACACATAGCCGTGGTACATCACATGCTCTTATCCTTTAATATGACAGTGGTGGTCAGGGGTGAATATGATGTTGGTGGGTGTGATTGTCACTTAACCACTACAATGCTACTCTTCATTTTCGTACCTCAGATACTTTTCCACATGGAACACTATTATTGGAATGCGACAACCAATGCGTCGCTAAAGACAGTGTGTGGAAATTACTCCCAAACCATCCGTCAATTGTGTGGAGGGAGGGAGGGAATTGAAGAGATGGACTCCATTGTGTGAAGGGGCTCCTAAGGAGTATGATGCACCGTCCCCAACGTCATAGGTGGTCATTACGTTACATTATCTTTCCACCTCGATGGCTGCACAATGTTGTCAAAAGTAAGTTTGTATAGTCCCCCACACATAGCCGTGGTACATCACATGGTCTTATCCTTTAATATCTCCCACTAATTTGATGGGATGTGTCATGATTGGTGGTGGCAAGATGGACGGGCCATAGGCCTATCATTTACGGATAATATTAATATCAAAGAAAATTGATACCACCTTGGAGGCAAGCAAATATTAGATATTCACTTAATTGTGGATGTTTTCTAAAGGTGGAAAACTAGTTTCTATTGACCCTAAGATTGGAAAAAAGAGAAGGGGATAAATGTTAGGGACCTAAACTCCCTAACCCCCCACTTAGATAGAATAATATATTTTCCATGTAATAAAGGGAAATATTAATAAGGCCTAGTAATAAGGAAGAATAAGTCAAATGTAAGAAGACCTAATAGAAGCTTCCGCTTCTAGAAGATCTTCCTCTAGATTGTTCTTTTGGTAGATAGATTTAGTATAAATAGGAGTCGAGGGGATGAGAAGTTTTTGTCTTGAGAATTGTTGTAATAGAGCACTACTCTATTGGAGGTTTCCCCCTCGAAGAGGCAAGTGAACATTGTTTTCTATCAATAAGGTATTATTCTGGAGTGATGGTTTCATCTATTATGTTGTTTCATTGTTATTCTCTGCAAAATTATGTTTTTGACTATTATAATAGATCTGGTACCTTACAAGTGGTATCAGAGTACTCCTTGGCAGAAAATTGTGGGTTATTTTTTTTTCAGTGTAGAGACGTATTCTAACGTCTTAAAGCTATAGAGATCTGTCATTGTTGGATGCAGGCCAAATCAGAAAGAAAGGATATTTTTGGGAGAGAAGCATGCAAGAGGAAAAATACAGTTGGAAGGAAAATAAACATACAAGCATGCATGGAAGACCTAGTTCAAAGGAGAAGCATCAGAGGACCTGGAGAAGCACATCTTTATCTGTGAAAATATTTGGGAAGCAAAACAGATCATAGATGAGGACACTAAACTTGCATAGTTAGCTATCACATTAATAGACCGTGCACTGGATTGGTATATGAGTTTAGCTGCAAACAGCCCACCAGGGACAACCATAATGATTGGAGATATAAAGAAGTTGTTGATAAATGACTTCCAAAAGCCAAGTTCATAGGACCAATACATGAACGAGATAATAGAGATCAGACAGAAATTGGGAGAATCTGTATGGGATATTGACCAGAGATTCAAGCGACAAATATGTAGCATACGCCATGAAAAATATGTAGCATATGCACCTCTTTGTTAATTCACTGTTACCACACTTGAAATCTCCACTATAACAACAGAAGTTTCAAACGCAGGTAGAGGCTCTGCAGGAAGCCCTATAATTGGAGGAGAACCAATATCAGAAGACATATCCATCCATCGAGGAGTTGAAGGAGGATTTGAAGAATTTAACTTTCTAGCTAAACCAAAACAAGAACAAGGAAAAACGAGAAGTCGTTTGGTGTACCACATGTAGGATAGAAAGACACCATAAGAACAAAGATCCAACATTCGCGCAGTACATGGAAACAGGAATGCCAAACCCGTTACCAACATTAGGACTATGGTGTGAGATCTGTAAGAAATAGGGCCATGAACCATATCACTGCCCAATGATGCAGAAGTACCAGACAATGTCGAAGAGCTCGTATTGCAACTTTTGCAAGTCAGTAGGTCATGATGACAAAGATTGTAGAACCATGGAGTTGATGAGGGAAAGAACATTAGATGCATATCGGTTACAGACATAAATTATGATTGGGAAAGATGCACCCTAGTTTAACCAAGTATCAACCCCATACAACACTGCACAGCCACAGTATAATACCACGCAACCACACTATAATACCACGCAATATAACCAGGAGCCTCAGTATAACGCGCCGCGAGGGGATCGAGCTAGCTCCATAGGTGGAGTAAGAGTAAGATGAGGCTTTGGAAGAGGTAGAGGACCAGTGGTATGTCATAATTTTCAACAACTAGGACACTATGCAAGATAATGCCCACTTCCACCAGCAACCTGTATGTATTGTTGCACATCGGATCATGACACGAAAGAATGTCCTACGCTATTAGGGAAGATCCAGGAAAAGAGGAATCAGAACATTCAGAACGTTCAGTGGATTTCAATGGAAGCAAGGGATGAAGGAAGAAACATCAACATAGTTACACGTGGAGGAGATAAAATAGGAAACGACGCGATACGACAAGAGCCAGCACAACACCAATGGGTGAAGAATAATGTTGAGCCAAGGAAGCAGTTTGATTCACATAACGATAAGGAGATATTCAATCAAGCTAGACAAGAATTCCTAAGGCTAGACATTGCATCGACATTGCATTGAAGATCAACGACTATAACTTGGGAGATCGCAAAAACTATGAAATGCTCGTGCCACATAAGTATTTGACCAAGAAAGCGGGGAAGAAGTCAAAGATAATCCCCTAGCCATGGACCATGGACATTGCAAGGTCCACAATCCTCAATGTGATGAAGTTACCACACTTTAGAAGTCATCAGGAGGTTAATGCGTGCGTTAAGATCCTGCTGTCATGCTTCCATGGTGGTTACCTATGGTTGGACAAGCGTATCACAGTAGATCCGATAGTGATCCACCGGATCACCATATTAATCATGCAAGGACCATACCCACATGATTTTTACCTAGGGAAGGTTACAGTTTGCGCCCTCGCACAGACAATCAAAGACACATATGGCTATGTGGAGAAGGGGAAGCAGGGCTACAAGGTAGTTGTTGCATCTCTTTTGTCACCTAAATGAGAAAAACAAAGGTGTTTACAAGCTTAGTTGGGTTAGCTCAGCAAGACAGCTGTAAAGGAAAGGGTTAGAAAAATAAACATAAAAGGACTAAACTAAGAATCAAACTAGAAAAGGAAAGAACAACTAAACTATTGTGCATAAGCACATAAGAACAAGAATCAAACAAGACTCATGTCACCAATGGAAAGGATTGTATTAGTGAAAAGAAAACACCGAAAAGAAAGGGGACTTTTGGTCCCTTCTTCCTCTAAGGGAGGGCTCTTGGACCCCCAAACTTGAGCTCTTCTTACAACTTGGAAACTTGAAAGAAATGGTGAAAGAATCCCAAGCTAACCCACTCAAAAGCTGAGGTGGATTGCCTAAATGGAATGATGCTAGTATTCTCTTGATGGGAAAAGAGGATTCCCCAAGAGACTAGCAGCAGCATAACCTTAAAAATGAATTCCTTAAAAATATAGTGCACCCATGGCCTTCTTTTATAGCATAGCTTTGAGGCATTATGTAACTAGCTTTTAGTGTGAAAAGTGGATGTCTAATTGACTTGGAAGCTGAACCAGAAGTGGGTGGGAGGCCAACCAACCTCATAAATGCATCGTTCTCAGGTGTGCGCAGCTTTTAGCATCCACAGTCATGCATCGTTTTCTTTTCCTGCATTTCTGAATGGCACATGTGTGCACGCGCCCTGTGTAGTCATAGTGCATCTTGATTTTATAACCGGTTATATAGTTTTTGACCTTTTGGAAATGCTTTTCCAATAATTTTTGTCCATGGGTGGACTCATAGCTGTTTTGAAGATGTTGGATTCCTGTAACCGTTTTTGGATGAAATTTCAGTGATAACATATGCCCCCTGATGGATGAGGTTAAGAGCATAGGGATAGTCGAAATTCATCAATGTTTCTTCTACGAAGAGTACAGTTGTAAGAAAGAGTGATAGTGAGAGTATCAAGAGTGAACCATTGGAGGGAGAAGGGAACCTGTAGGACCCAACATTCCGTAAGGTGTGTAAAATAAATTGTGTACAAACGAGGCGGGCATGCCCCATGATCGTGTCATGTAACTCAAAAAAATGGTGTTGTACAGTAACTGAAACTATGTGTTGATGTAGATAACTGTAGCGCCCTCGAGGGAGGTTGTGATAAAGGCAGAGGACAATTCTGAGGAGGAAAATACTCTAAATAGTTGGCAATGACACCTGTAAGAAGTATCATGGATTTTGTAGGCATTGATAGCCTAGCCAAGTTCAAAGGTCTTCGGAAAAGATAAGAAATAACTGCAATAGTTGCAAAGTAAGACCCACCGTAACATGAGAAAGTTTTGAAGTCGAATGTTATGGGGGTCAGCGATAGCAGGGAGAAATTATGGATCTCCCTGTGTCATCCGAGACTTTTCATTGGAAAGGGAATGAGATTCAAGTTACTGTCGCCCTTCTGGAAACTGTGTTGATGTCAACAAAAAGGGGAGACGCGACTCCAAGAAGCAAAGGGCTTCGTGAAATATACTAAGTGAGGTTAGGAACTGAGGAGGTACATGGGAAATTTCAAGATGCGTGGAGACTCAAGACTGCCCTTGGTTGGGGATATATGAGAAGTATAAGTGGATGCAACCATTCGATGAGGTCAAGTTCTAGGGGGGACAACAAGACGGGAGATAAGTTGTGCCAGAGGTGGGACAAAGCGAACAAACTCAGAGAGCAGAGGTAGGTGGTCTGTGGGATACTTGGAGTTTATGGATGATATCAACATGAGTAGATGATAAGGAGTGCCCCAACCAAGGGAGACATGGGTTGCGTTTTCCAGGAAGGTCGCCAAAGGGGACAACAAAAAGTTATGTAAAATGCTGGAAATAACGGCTTAATTACAAAAAGAATTAAAAAATCTGTGGGGATAATAATGCATATACAGAAACGGGTTCCCCAGTAGATGGATTTTCCTGGGGATGGCACAAGGTGGTGGAAAAAAAAAGTGGAGGGTGGGGGCCCCATAGGCAGGTTTCTGTAGTAGGGCAATGTATGGAGGGCAATCTGAGGATGGGCAGACTTGATGATGGGTGAAATGGATGGTAAATTATGCTGCGGGAGTACAATCAAAATAATTCGTGAAGAAGTGCCTTGGGAGTTCATTGGGAAGGCTAGCAAAATGAGGAGAATGAGTATGTGGCTGATTCACGACATGATGTAAGACTATCGGGACTCCCATCCCTAAAGGGTTGAAAACAACATGAGTGTCAAAGTGCTGAGGGGTCTATGAATGGGACAAATCATGTGGGGGAGAGTGCTATCGGGTAACAGTACCCAAAATGAAATGGTGGTGGCGGTACTGCAAAGCCGTATATGGGGACCCTAAAGGCAAATTTCAGAGGGTGTGATTGGAGATGCAATTGAGATTCAAAGGGAATGATTACATGCCAGTGTTTATTATATACTTGAAGGGGTTACGCTGGTGTATGAAGACCAAGTACCTACACACATGAAAACCAAATAGCCGATGTGAACAATATCTAAAGAGAACCAAACATACAATCATTTATTTGATAATTTTGAACATGAGCATGCGTACCTGGACGGGGTATGGAAAAATGGCTCCCTGGGGGATAAGGATGAAAAATGGCCTGGGGACCGTCTTGATGTAGAGGATGAGGTGTTGATCCCGTGGCTGAAGACGGATCGAAAAACAGACACCCAGAGCTCCCGGAATGGGGTCTGGAAGTTTGGAAAAAAGGACTATATATAGTTGTAGGGCCCAGATTGCCACCTCATTTGTACCTACCATCAGAGTGATTGGACGAGAGAGATTCATAGCAGATTTGGAGATTCCGGGAGAACAAGGCAATCGATTCAGGACCAGAAAGCTTCAGGTTAGTTGTCTTATCATCTTGCATAGAATTAGGTTTTCTATTTGTGGGCAGGGCCTATACGGGGAGCTGTACATGGGGTTTTTTGGGTGTGGGCCCCCTAGTGCGCGGGCGATCGGGAAATATGTGTGCATGGCTGTGCGCCTGTTATCTAGATATCCATGCTCAGGGGTGCCCTAATGAGGGAAATAGGCACGCATGGTATGCGCACCTGTAGGCTAAACAGTTGCCCATGGGTGCACAGCTGTGTAGTGTACATGAACACTCTGATGCCTGCCTATGTACATGATAGGGGCGCATGAAGGTGCCTTTTTATGGCCAATGGGTGTGCACACATGCACGCCTGTTGGATGGACAGGTGCACTTGTGTGTGCATTTGTGGGGTGAACAGGCGCGCATATGTGCGCCCTTGTGGGGTTAATAGGCACGCATGTGTGTGCGCCTGTGGGGTTAAATAGCCGCGCCTTGGGGGAAAAGCTAACGGGTGCCAAACTTATCTTTTTTGGAGATTTTTAATGTGTTTATGTTTGAGATGGTTGATCGAGAACTGGATTATGTGATTGTAGGTGATCATTTTAGATGATGTCGGTTCACTAGAGAGATAGGTATTGGTCGCAGCTCAGGGAGGTTGTGGCCATTAAGGAGCCGACGATTCATGACACTTTGGTAGCTTGTGGGCTGCTGAAGTTCTTTGAGTGCCCTTTGATACGGGCCCAGGAGTGCCTCCTAGAGTTCTTGATCCATATGTGGAGTCTGTATCTGCATTGTTTTATGGTGCAGGGTGAGCAATTGACCTTCACTACTGTGGAAGATGTGTATTTTCTTACTGGGATCCCTTTTCGAGGAACGCCTTTACCGGTGGAGCCCATATTACCTGGGGATGGGCAGTTGGCTACATTAGGCTGGAGGTATTGTTCGAGGGAGGATTTTATGTCGGGCTCCATGGTGAGTATCGGGGCTATGGATGCCCTGGTTCATCGATCTGTAGCAGTGATGGTTGTGAGGGTTTATGGGTCCCTCACGACTCAACGAATCAGTGGTGGTCAGCTAAGGATTATGGGGAGTGCCCTGGCAGGAGAGCATTTTGGCTGGGGCTTGATGTTGCATGCCAAGATGGTAGGGCAGCTTGACAGGTGTCGGGTTGCGAACTCAGGGGATTTTTCCTTTGGGTCCATCTTGGTGGCATGGTTTTTGGAGAGGGTTTCGATGTTGTGCCCTAGAGTTTTATTGGATGCACTGGGTGCGTGAGAGCCACGACTGATGCAGTGGTCCAGGATTTTGATTCTCCACGGTGGTGGGGAGGGTGGCCATTTTTTCATGGCCGAGGCTACACAGGTGTGGCGACATATGCCACAAGTCCTACTGCAGTATCCGTACTGTGGGGTGGACTTTCGAGGTGATCTGGATATGGTGTTACCTCCGGGAGAGGTGTTCAACCACCGAGGTATGATGTGATTGTTTTTGTTTTAATATTTAGATATTATAGCATGTGTAGTATGTATAGATGGATGTTGATGCTATCCTTTGTTTGTTTTTATGTGCAGATGTGGGACCTCGCAGGTGTGAGGTTGAGTGGGTTAGAGCACCGGATCGTCAGGGGTAAGTTAGGCCTCCGCGGGTAGAGCCATGGGTGAGAGAGAGACGTCGATGCAAGGATGTTGAGGCGAGACCAGCTAGCAATGAGATAGCAGCTAGGAAATGTCATTTTGACGACCCTGGTGCAGGGCCATCACATGATCCTCCAGCTGAGGCCAGGGGAGATTTTGAGGATATTCGTCACCACTTGGAGGCGGTGCTACAGGGTGTGCCTGAAGGCATGTGGTCGTGCATCAAGGATGAAGGAATCCTAGAGCAATGTGTGGGGGTTCCATTGATGTGGTGGACCATGGTTCGGCGAGCAACAGTAGCAGGTGATGCGATGATTGGGCAGTTACCTCCAGGGTCGGAGGGACCGATAGAGGGTGGGGCGCCACCTCTTGAGGGAGATCCAGGTGGCGGTGCTCTAGAGGCACCATGAGTGTCTCTGTGTGTATATTAATATATTATATAGGCTAGTGAGCTGATTTGGTGTGGTGACACCAGTTTTGTACCGAGGTGATTCACTGGCCTACTGATTTTGTACAGGATGTACTCTATTTTTGTGTAAACATTTTGATGGCACTTTTGACTGATATATATATATATATGTGTGTGTGTGTGTGTGTGTGTGTGTGGATATACATTTTTGGGGTCTTTGTGATGTTCACATGTGTGTGAGAATTTTTTAATGTTGTTTATGATGTCTAATCTATATGTTGTGACAGACTTTTAATGGTTTATGTGTGTGTAAAGGTGTCTTGATGTGATATATGCCAATCTAGTACAATGTTAGCCAGGTTATCTGTGATTTGATTAAATTGTCTTGGAATATGTGTAAATGTAATGAAATCAAAATGTCGAGATAAAAGTCTAGCTTGCAGGTATTTGTGAAAGAGGCAAGGATCACGGACGCAGTACATGTTGTTGAGTTGGAGGACGACCAGTTGTGAGTCAAGTAAGATGCTAAGGTGACGAATACAATGATGGTTGGCATCAACGAGGAGACCAATCATGGTAGTGTACTCGTCTTGGTTGTTGGTTGTTGAACCCAAACATATGCCGCTGGAGTGGAGCAATTCATGTGAAGGGGAATAGAGGGCCCAAGCAGTCAAAACGAGATTCTGTGTGCAATGGCTAGCATCGTCGGCATAACCGATTTGGTAGGCCGATGGAGGAGTCATCTGTCAATAACACAAATGATAGTTTAGGCGTAAGGTATGGAAAAAAGATTAAAAACACTATAAAATAAAATAAACTAATGTAGAATGTCTACGCTCAGGTGTAAAATTTCTCTAATTACAACCTGTTGATGGGTTGTTTGAGAGAGAGGCCCTCCAGGGAAGCCAGGATGCATACGCCTTTGGTGAGGCAATGTTGGATAATATAAGGGCCATGCCACAGTGACTCGAATTTTCCATGACCGAGGGTATTGTGAGTGATGTCGTAAGCAAGGACGAGGTCACCTTCTTGAAAGGACTGGAGGTTGACACGACGATCAAAGGTGGCGTTTGACCATTTTTTGGCTACCTCATTGCTCTATAATGAAGATCGAAAATCTTCATCCAGGGACTCTAAGGTCAGCAAACGCTGCTCTATTGGAGCAATGCCGGGTAATAGATCAATTGTGGTATGTATGGTGGGTATTTTGCACTCGATAGGAAGAGTGGCCTCGACCCCGTGGACTAGATGAAATGGTGTGAAACCGGTGGCCGTTTTCACGGTTGTACTGTAAGCCCATGGCACGGAAAACAACATATGATGCCAATTGGTCCGATGTTTGCTAACCGTGCACTGTAACATGGTATTGATGATCTTGTTAACTACTTCGACCTGTCCATTGGACTCAGGGTAATATGGTGAGGAAAAATCATGGGAAAATCCTAACCGGGATGAGAGTTCGACGAAAATCTCATTCTCGAAATGTTTCCCGTGATCAGAGACTAGTTGGAGTGGTACACCAAAATGGGATATGACGTGATTGAAGAAAAAACGTGATGCGATGTCAGCGGTGTTGTTGAAGGTAGGCATGGCTTCAACCCACTTTGTTAAATAATCAACTGCGACGACAATGTATTTGTGTCCATTGCTGGATGGGGGGTTGCACGTCATGAAGTCGATGCCCCATTTACAAAAGGGGCCTGTAGTAATGACTGGGTGTATAAGAGCAGGTGGTGCTCGTGCTTTGTTAGCATAAAGCTGGCATTTAACACATCGCTTCACGGCATGAATGCAATCGTGAAATAATGTAGGCCAAAAGTAACATGCACAGATGATTTTCCCAAAACTTCCCTCTTGCACAAAAACTCATCAATTTGCATTCAACATTTATTCATTACCCATTGCTATCATTTATAACCAGTTAGATGTGAGCACATATCAGCAACATATATCAACAATATATCATCAACAAGTCATCACCACAATGAACACA
>SNQJ01S0101743.1:5190-19802 GCA_010110895.2 Picea sitchensis
TATATATATATGTATACAGTAGTAATAACGACATCCAAGGTATTGATAAGTGATCCACGTATTTGGTTTCTACCTCTCTAAATATGCAATCAAGGCTTTCAAATCTTCAATCTGAATAAGGATTTAACATTTTGGTCAAAACAAATGTCGATATGTAAAAAATTATGGAAAAATTACTAAAATACCTTCTTTTATGTTAAAAATAATGTGTGTATGTTATGGAAGGTGCATATGTTATTAGTATGCATGTGTTTTTAAAGCTCATGGTCATTCTTTTGAATTTTTATATGGAAGGCATTGAGGCTATTGTAAAAGGCATGTCTATGTATCCCTACATAAGTACATTCTTGAATTCCCCATTCCTACTTTTTCACTAATCCAGATTTAGGAGTGGAACGAACTCATTAACAAATTGAATACAATAAACATAGAGATATGAAGAACACCAAAGATATCCAGTGAACAATATCTTCTATTGAATAAATGAAATAGGTTGAAACTGTAAAACTACAGAACTGAAATACTTGCTCGAATGGTGGTAATTATCTCTGAGAAGAGATGTGGTTGTTGCATGCATCCGTCTAAACAGAAGGATTACAATGAGGCTCCAAAGGCCTTTTTAATATTACTCATGAATTCCAAAACCCTAGACATCTAAAAACCTAGCCCTAGGAGGTGAAATGCCAAAATTCATGTGGGCCCCTATGGGTAAGTTGGTACCTCAACTTCCCGGGGTCGTAATTTTTTCATGCGACCTTCATTTTAGGCAAGTGATAGCTCGTTATAAAGGCCTTTTAGAGAACTACACATTACGATGTCAAACTCTAACTCTATCTATAATGTGATTGTGGCGAGCCAAAAACATTGTTTAGGGCTCCAAAATGGCCCTGGAAGTACAACAAGATGTGTTGACATGAAAATATACAAAATAATCTAGTTGGATTAGGTGAGAGGCCACCAGTATCCACCTAGAATATGTGTAGGGTTTCAAACATCCCCAGAAGTGTAGAACCCACAATTAAAAAGAAGTATAGAAGAATGTATTGAACTAAAAACAGACAAGAGGAGCCAGTTGGAATAGGTAGGTGGACACCAATATCCATCTAGATCAATCCTCCCCCCTTAGGAAGCAATGGTCTCCATTGTGTTAAGTTTCCCCATCAGGTGAGGAACATTATGTTGGATTTGGCCGTAGGTGATCCACATGCCTTGGTGTAAGAGATTCCATGCCTTGACAGCCTAATAAAGTTGGATCCTTTACTAGTGAGTGTCATTGACCTATGTGTTCACTACCTGATCAGTGGATGCTTGTTCCATGCAATCAGGGTTGAGCTTTGTTGGTGTCAGATGTTCTGCAATCTCTGAGGTGTCCAATTATGGTGGAAAATATGGTCGAAGGATGTCCACATTGAACATTGGGTGCAAGCCAAGAAATGGTAGAGTGTTGAGCTCAAAATCATTGTTACCCACTGCCTTGGTGATGGTGTAAGGCCCATAGCGAAGTGGGAGGAGCTTCCGATGGGGCCCTGTAAGACGCTCCTTATGCAAGTGTAATCAGACCTTGTCTCCAACCTGAAAATGGTGTGGTACCTTTTGTTGATCATGGTGTTGCGTGTACTTAGCATTGGCTTTCTGCAAAATCTCATGGACCTATTGGTGGATGTGTTGAACCCTCTCAATGAATCTGGTGGATTTTTCAGTATCAGACTCAACATGGGAAGAGTCTATCTGTGTGGTTTCCATAGGTAGTGAAACATCAGTGGGACCCAAGGGTTGGAATCCCAATCCTACATGAAATGGGTTATGGTTAGTGGAGCTATGGAGAGCCATGTTGTAACTGTGTTGAACATATGGAAGACTCTCATCCCATGTGCGTGGATGCTTAGAGTTGTACATGCACAGGATGTGCACAATCATCCGATTGAGGAAATATGTTTGGTCGTATGTTTTGGGGTGGAAAGCAGTGTATTTAGTGAGCTTGGTGTCCAACAGTGCCCAGAGACTCGACCAAAATGTGTTGAGGAACCTGTTGTCCCGGTCGGAGATGATGGTCTGTGGTATCCCAAAATGGACCCATAGTCGTTAGAAGAAGAGCTTGGAAGTATCTTCCATTATGATGTTCTTCTTACAGGTTGTGAGGATGGCCATCTTCAAAAATCGACCAATGACCACAAATACACAACCATTGTTGTTCTTGGTGGATGGAAGGCCAGACATATAATCCATTGAGATGGATTCCCAAGGCTTCTTGGGGGTTGGGAGAGGGGTCTATAAGCCTTGCTTATTGATGGTTGGCTTGGAAATGGCACAGGAAGTGAAAGATCTGATATACTTGCTGACGTCCTGTCGAAGTTTCAGCCAATAAAAAATTTTCTGGAGAACGGCCACAGTTTTCTCCATGCCAAAATGTCCTGCCACTCGAATGTAGTGGGATTCCCAAATCATCTTTGCATGCTCGCTTGTAAGAACACAAATATGGACTAGATGGCATAAAAACCCTTCTTGAATGTGAAAATCGATGACAATCCCACGTGTACCTAAGATATGATAGGTGGTGGCGAAGTCCAGATATTGATGATAAATTTGGGGCCACTCAGATGCGTCATGTCCATAGGAATAGAGTATAGTGGTGAGTGCAGCCACAAGAGGTCGACTAAGGCAATCAACAACATGATTTGTGCTCCCTATCTTATACTTGATGTTGAGATGGAACTGTTGCAGGTAGGTGGACCACTTCTGATGGTGTTCGTTCTACAAATTTCCCTGTGTCTATATGAACTATAGAGGATTGTGATTAGTGTGGATGATCATCTCCTTTCCCATAATGTAATGTTTCCATTGACGATGGGATTGTACAATGGAATACATTTACTTATCATAGGTGGGGTATTTCCAGATAGTATCTAATATTGTCTCACTATGGTATGCCACCATATGACCATGTTGAGTGAGAACTGCGCCTACAACATAATCAAATACATCAATCTCAATCTCGAATGGTTGTTTCAGATCAGGAAAGGAGAGTACTGGAGCTGAGCACAAGCGATGCTTCAGATCATCAAATTCTCATTGTTGTTACTTCCCCACACAAAATTTTCCCTGCCACCACCCTTGGTCACGTGGCTGAGGGCCCATGCAATATGGGAGAATCCCAACATGAATCGTCGGTAGAAATTGGCCAGTCCTAAGAAGCTCTAAAGCTCGGTTAGTGTGGTCGGGGCTGGCTAGTCACAGATGACTTGGATATTAGCGAGATCGACATGTACCCCATTCTCATCAACAATGTAGCCCAAGTATTGAACCATGTTCATGCCAAAGGAACATTTTTCCAAGTTGGAATATAGCTTATGTTGCCGCAGAGTGCTCAAAACCTGTCGAATATGCTGCATGTGCTCCTCCCAAGTTCTGTTGAAGATGAGCATGTCATCCAAATATACCACCACAAAAGAGTTGGTGAAGGGTCTCAATACATCATCCATCAACCTCATGAAAGTGGTTGTTGCATTTTTTAGGCCAAAGTACATGACTAACCATTCAAAGAGACCTTCTTTAGATTTTAAAGTTGTCTTCCAGACATCAGTTGGTTCGATGGGAACCTGATGGTAGCCATACTTTAGGTCAATATTTCTGAATAAATTTACCCCCTTGAGTTTTTCAAGAAGGTCATCAATCTTGAGAATTGGGTACCCGTTTTTTACTATGATTTTGTTTAATTCTTTGTAATCAATGCAGAGTCGCCAGGTCTCGTCCTTCTTCTACACTAGTACAATCGGGCTTTCACAAGGGAAGGAGTTGGGTATGATGTGCCCCTTTTGAATAATCTCTTAGATATGACTCTTGATTTTGTCATTTTCCATTAGTGAGTGATGATAGACTGGTCCATTAGGAAGAGGTGCAATGGGGGTTACATCAATTGGATGCTTGAGTTGGCAATGCGTCGGTACCCCGATGGGTGAGGAGAAGATGTCTTTGTACTCTTCCATGATCTCATCCACTTTCTTTTGCTACAAAGAGAGGCTATGTGTATGGGCCACAGATGTGGCGATGACCTTTTTCTTACTATGAGCACAGATCACAAAGAAGACGGATTTCTCGGTCTTTGAAAAGACATTACTACATTTCTTAGCAAATATTAAAGAAATAGTGGTAGGCGACGCTACATCTGGTATCTTATGCAATTGTCTACCCAAAGTAATAATAACATTGCAGGGTCTAGACTCATATACAACATGACGCTTCCACAAATACGGTTGTCCTAAAAGAACATCACAAACTTCAAGGGGATAAATATCACACAATACCTCATCTTTGAAGGGATTGATGCTATAGGGAAGATGACATTGTTGGATGACACGAATATCTCTTCCTTTTCGAAGCCAACCGATGGTGTAGGGTTGCGGGTGCGGTGTCGTCGACAGGTCCAAACGCTTGATGACCTCTGTTGAGATCAGGTTCTTCTGAATGCCGCTATCGACAATGAAATGAAGCAGAGCCCCCTTTACCCACATCTGTAAGTGAAATACGCATTCCCCTTCCTCTAGTTCTTCTGGTTCGCTTGGCTGTATTTTGGTGGTAGCAACAGTGGCACTAGGTTCAACATTGATAATCCACTTCCCTCCTTCTGGATTTGATTCAGAATCAGAATCAGCCTCTAACTCAGAATCCTTTAGCTCGGCCATGAGTGACTACTTGGAGTGGCATTCTTCAGTGTTGTGCCAAGGGATTTTATGGTATTCACACCATTTTTCCATGTCCTTCATCTTCTCATGTCCTTCGTCTTCTCATTTCCCTTATGGTATTCACACCATTTTTCCTGGTCTACTTGGGTGAACAGAACCCCAATTTATATTTGGGAACAAAAACTGAAAAAAACAAAGCAAGATTTAAAGGACTGTGTGAAATCCTCCCTCATAAGCACAAAGGAGGAAGTAAAGCAACAAAAACATAAATTAGAAGAGCTACACATAGAAATAGAAGACAAGGAATTCCATCACAAACAACTGGAGCAGGAGAAAACTCACTTCCAAAACTACCTAAGAGCACTACACAATGAAGAAAAGGAATGGATACTAAAATCAAGATCCCTATGGCTACAAGAAGGAGACAAAAATACTTCCTTCTTCCATAAGAAATCCAAAGCCAGACAACATAAGAATTTAGTAGAAGAAATAAAAACAGCCTCAGGGGAGATAATTAACTCCTTTGACGAGATAAAAAAAGAAGCCTCTTCCCACTTCAAAACTCTCTATACCCAANAGCTCAATTCTAGCCACAATAGATGTTGGTAACCCAATTGGAACTTTCGCCAAACTCAAACCTTAGCCAGACTAGAATGAGAGACCTCACAATGAACTACATGTTGAAATAGTTCATTCAAAACAATCAAGCTAACACACACACACACACACACACACACACACACACACACACACACAATCTAGCTTATATGCATGGTTAATAGTAGTAATAATGGCATCCAAGGTATTGATAAGTTATTCACAGATTAGGTCTCTACGTCTCTGAATATGTGAATCAAGCATTTCAAACCTTCAATATCAATAAGGATTTAACATTTTAACATTTTGGTCAATATGTGGTTAGGCATGTGGTCAAGGATCATTTAGATTTTCTTCTCTATCTTGTTCAAAGTTAGATTTTAAGGGTTCTCCATGTTGAAATTCATATTAAAATTTTTCTCCAATGATATAAACCACACATCTAATGATATCATAAAAATTTGGAAAAATTTCGATACATCCCAATGCATCTTTACCGTAATCTGATTCCACTACAACAATGAGTTGAATTTGAAGATGAAGAAGATAAAATTGTGTAAAGGGATTCCCAAATGCACAAGTGGGAGATCATATCAAGAATATAAGAATAAATATGTAGGTTTCCAATGAATTTAACATGGATTCAAGGACTATGATGTTATGGAAAATTGGAGTTATAATTTTTTGGATAATGACACTTCCAATTATGAAATGAATTTCATATCTCAAAATCAATAGTTGAATGTCATTATTAATCGTAGAAAGGTAACTCTTATTCATTTGAAATCTTGGTAAAAAAGCAAAGTGATCCGGATTTTATGAACAAAAGGAAATGACCACATATTATTATTATTATTAACAGAGAGACATAATGAACAATAACAAAGATACAGTAAAATTGGCTTCTATTCAATAAAGAAATATGTTGAAATTGTAAAATGCAAATTGAAAACAAGCTTGCTAGAATGGTGGCAGCTTATCCCTGAGAAGAGATGTGACGGCTATGCTCATTCGCCAGAAGATGAGTACAATGAGGCTCTAAAAGAATTTTTTAAATAAACATGAATGAAAAAACCCTAGACATACAAAAACCTAACCCTAGGAGATGAAGCGCCAAAAGTCATGTGGGCCCCGTTGGGGTAAGTCAGTACATCAAATTCCCAAGGTCATAATTTTTTCATACGATCTTCGTTTTAGGTGCACGATAGCCCGTTGGAAATTTCTATTCGAGGAATACCCATTATGCCGTCAAACTTTGACTATGTCTATAGTTTGACTGTGGTGATCCCTAAAAACGTTGTTTAGGGCCTCAAAACGACCCCCGAAGTTCAGTACCCAAAAACTAGGAAAAAACTACAAACTGAAAAACTTCCAAGATGAGCCAGTTGGAATAGGTGGGTGGCCACCAATATCCACCTGGATCAATCCTCCCCCCTCAGGAAGCAATTGTCTCCATTACATTGAGCTCCCCCATCAGATGAGGAAATTTCTGCTGAATTTGGCACTGGGTGAGCCACTTGCCTTGGTGCAGGAGCTGCCCTGATTTGACAACCCAATAAAGATGGATCCTCTTCTAGTGATTTACCTTGACCTGTGTGTTCACTATCTGATCAATCGATTCCCGGTCCATGCAGTCGGGGTTGATCTCTGTTGGYGTCAATTGTTATGATATCTTTGAGGTCTCCAATAATGGTGGAAAATATGGCCGAAGGAGATCCACATTGAACATTGGGTGCAAACCAAGGAAGGAGGGAATGTTGATCTCAAAATCATTGTCTCCCATAGACCTGGTGATGGTTGAAGGTCCATAAAGRWGTGGATAAASCTTTCGRTGGGGCCATGTAAGGAATTTTTTCTGCAAGTGCAACCAAACTTTGTCTCCCACCTGAAACTTGTGTGGAACCTAGTGTTGATCATGGCATTGCTTGTACTTGGCATTGGAATTTTGTAAAATATCTTGAACCTATTGGTGGTTGTTTTGGATCCGCTCAATGAATCAGGTGGATTTTCCAGCTTTAGTTTGAGCATGGGACGAGTCTTCCTRGGTGGTYGCAAGGGGTAGTGCAACATATGGTTGAAATACCAACCCCACCTGAAAGGGGTTGTGGCCAGTTGAGCTATGTATGTCTCTATTGTAGTTGTTTTCAACATAGGGAAGACTCTCATCCCATGTGTTTGGGTGCTTGAAATTGTACATGCACATGATATGCACGATCATCCAGTTGACGAGCTCGGTTTGGCCATCTCTCTGGGGTGGAAGGATGTGGATTTGGTGAGTTTGGTGTCCAGCAATGACCAAAGTCTCGGCCAGAATGTGATGAGGAACTGGTTGTCCCAATTTGAGATAATGGTTTTTGGTATCCCAAAATGTACCCACACTCATTCAAAGAAGAGTCTGGTTGTTATGACCCAAGGGGGGCATATATATGTCATACAAATATCATAAAATAAAAAAAGTACACACCATGTATAGAATGTGAGCATGGAGCACAACTCCAAGATAGATGATTTACACAATAACTCCCTAAATAATAGGGTAACCCCCTCCAAATAACCAAATACCATTCATACTTCACAAGTCACATCCCCAAATTATGAATACATGATCTATTATATATAGTTATTCACACTTGCACATGAGGCCCCTTTATCACTAGGCCAACCCTATTACATATGTATTTACACATTACATGTACATTTAGGCCCATATATGTCCTCGCTTTGGTTCATATCATATACATTTATTCATATATATGCCCCTCTTGGGTCATAACATTGGCAGTGACCTCCGCTGTGATGCTCTTCTTGCAGGCAATCAGAATCACCATCTTGGAAAACCGATCAACAACCACAAAAACAAAGTCATTTACCCGCTTAGTGGATGGAATGCCTGAGATGGATTCTCATGGCTTGTGAGGAGTAGGTAGAGGGGTGTACAAGCCTTGTTTCTTATTGGTTGGTTTAGCAATAGCGCAAGCATTGCAAGGCATGATATACTTGTTGACATCCTGTCGGTTTTTTGGTCAGTAGAGATGTTGTTGCAACACTACCACTATATTTTCTACGTCAAAATGTCCTACCACCCAACTGTAGTGGTATTCCCAAATCATCTTTGCTTTCTCACTTGATGGAACACACAGATGGCTCTGATGGCACATCATCATGTCCTGAAGATGGAAATTAGTGACAACTATGTTTGCACCCAACATCTGGTAGGTGGTGGTGAATTCAGGATCTTTCTCATAGAGTTGGGGCCATCCGAAGGTCTTGTGACCACAAGTGTCTAGCACTGTGGTGAGTGTCACGACTGGAGGTTGGTTAAGGCAATCGACGATGTGGTTGGTACTTCCTGTCTTATACTTGATGTTGAGGTGGAACTACTGCAAGTATGTTGACCACTTATGATGGCAGTCATTCTGCAATTTTTCTCGTGTCTACATGATTTGCAGCGGATTATGATCAGTGTGGATGACTATCTCCTTCCTAACAATGTAATGCCTCCACTTATGGCAGGCTTGCACAATGGAGTACATTTATTTTTTGTAAGTAGGGTACTTGCGAACATCATATGATAGTGTCTCACTATGATAGGCCACAAGGGGGCCTTGCTAAGTGATAATTGTTCCCACAACATAGTATGAAGGATTTGTCTCAATCTCAAAGGGTTGTTGTAGGTCGGGTAATGAAAGAACTAGGGTTGAGCACAAGTACTGCTTCAAATCATCGAACGCTTGTTGTTGGGACATGCCCCACACAAACTTTGTCTTACCACCACCCTTGGTTACTTGGCTAAGGGCCCATGCAATATGGGAGAATCCCAACACGAACCTGTGATATAAATTGGCAAGGCCTAAGAAACTATGAAGCTCGGTGAGCATGGTTGGGGCTGACCAATCATGGATGACCTGGATCTTGGTTGGATTCACATGGACATCATGCTCATCAACAATGTATCCTAGGTACTAGACCCTGTCCATGACAAAGGATCATTTTTCTATGTTGGCATACAACTTGTGTTGTCACAGAGTGTACAAAATCTATTGAATATGTTGTAAGTGTTCCTCCCAAGTCTTGTTGTAGATGAGGATGTCATCCAGATACACCACTACAAAATAATTGGTGAAATGCCGGAATATATCGTCCATCATCCTCATGAAAGTTACTTGGGCATTTGTCAAACCAAAGGGCATGACCAACCATTCAAAAAGACCTTTGTTTGACTTGAAGGCAGTCTTCCATACATTTTTCTACTCTATTGGGACCTGATGGTAGCCAGAATTCAGATCAATCTTACTGAAGTATTTTCCCCCCTTGAGTTGATCAAGGAGATCGTCGATTTGGGGAATGAAGTATTGGTTCATGACTGTGATTTTATTTGGGGCCTAGTAATCAATACAAAGTCGCTAGGTCCCATCTTTCTTTTGTAAAAGCACGATTGGGCTTCCACAAGGTGATGAGTTCGGTTAGATGTGCCCCTTTTGGAGAAGTTCTTGGGTCTGATGCTTGATCTCTTCATTTTCTAACATAGAGCGGTGATAGAATGACCCATTGGGTAGCGTTGTGTCAGGGGTCAGATCGATGGAATGCTTGACCTGACAGTGCAAAGGTACCCCAATAGGTGAGGAGAAGATGTATTTGTATTCTTCCATGACCTTATCCACTTTATTCTGGTGCATGGAGAGGTCAGTCGTAGAGGCCATGGTTGTGGTTGCAATCTTTCACTCACTTTGAGAGTGAATCACGAAGAAGACAAACTTATCGGTCTGAGAGATGACCTTCATGCATTTCTTGGCAGAGATCAAGGAAATTTCGCTAGGTGGGACTACCTAGGGTATCCTGTACAATTTCATGTCCAAAGTAATAATAACATTGCAAGGCCTAGACTCATATACAACATCATGTTTCCATATATAAGGTTGGCCCAAAAGAACATCACAAACTTCAAGAGGAGAAACATCACACAATACCTCATCTTTCAAGGGCTTGATGTCGTAGGACAAGCGACATTGTTGGATGAAGCGAAGATCGCTTCCTTGGTAGAGCCATCTGATGGTGTAGGGTTGTAGGTGTGGTGTTGTTGGAAGGGCCAGTCGCTTGACAACCTCTATTGAGATGAGGTTCTTTTGGATACTTCTATCAATGATGAAGTGCAGTGGGGTTCCTTTCACACACATCTTTGAATGAAAGAGGCACTCACCTTCCTCTGGCTCATCAGGTTCACCGGGATGGATCTTGGTGGTAGCAACGGTGGCACTGGGTTTTGTATCAATGATCCAAATCCCCTTTTCTGGTTCTGACTCAAACTCAGAACTCGCATCTGATTCGTAGGATTTCACCTCATCCATCAATGACTACTTTGAGTGGAAATCAACAATGTTATGCCAGGGGCTCTTATGGAAGTCACACCACTTCCCACCATCTTTCTTCGTCTTTCCATTGTCCTTCTTTGTTTAGGGCTTAGACTGGTTGTCATGAGGATATCTATATTTTCTCTACCATTTGTTTTGTGGGTTGGGGCTTCCCTTGCCCTCCTTCTGTTGTGAGGGGTTCCGAGACCCAAACGGCCACGTCTTTTGTTTAAGCTTTTGCTCGATTTTGTCGACATATCGATAGGCCACGCCCAAGGACGAGATGTCCAGAAACTCCATTTCTACCTGGATGTATCTATGCATACCACCGCAGTACTTGAGCACCAGATGTCTCTCAGAATATTTGATACCTAGCTTGGTGCGCAAGGTATGGAAGATATTTGTGAACTCTGGCATTGCTTGGTCCCTTTCCTACCGCAGTGTGGTCCATTTTGTATACAGGTCATCATAACTTCCAACATGGTAGCATTATTCCTTAATAGCATCCCCGAAGGACTCCCAGGTGAGTGCGACTGTAAATAATGAGGGTTCATTTGTTTCCTTTTGCTCAAAGAAAGTCTTCCACCAATATTTTACATGGGGGACGGCTTTGAGGAGCAAAAAAGTAATATTTTCTCTATTTGAAAAGTTATGGACAAAAAAATACACTTCTAGCAGATTCAACCATTTGTCTACAACATATGCGTCTATCTAACCTTCAAATATCGGAATATCAAAGTTGATATGTACTTTGAAGGGGGCGGCACCTTCGCTCAAGAAATATGTGTTTCATGTTGGTAGTCGTCGAAGGATTTGCTCAAAATTATCCATCATCGTGTTCCTTTGTTGCATGAGGGCTTCCTTGAGAAACAATTTGAAAGGATCTCATGTGTCGTCATCTTTATTTTCTCCCTCCATGGAAGGTCTCTTGGGCATGCGAGAGMTCTTGTCCTCAAGAGAAACAATCTCGAGATCCAACTCTCTGTACCCTAACCTCRTCGGGGACATGCACTAAGAACGACAAGGAGMAAACCGCTCTGATACCACTTATCCARATTTTATGATCACAATGAAATCAAAACAGATTATTATTATTATTATTAACACAGAGACACAATGAAAAATAACAGAGATACAGTAAAATTGGCTTCTATTCAATAAATAAATATGTTGAAACTGTAAAATGCAGACTGAAAACAAGCTTGCTAGAATGGTGGTGGATTATCTTTGAGAAGAGATGTGACGTCTACACCCATTTCCAGAATATGAGTACAATGAGGCTCTGAAAGCATTTTTATAATAAACATGAATTCTGAAACACTAGACATCAAAAAAACTAACCCTAGTAGATGAACACCAAAATTTATGTGGGCCCTATTGAGGTAAGTTAGTACATCAACTTCCCGAGGTCATAACATCTTCATTTTAATGCCATCAAACTCTGAATCGATATACAGTTTGACTATGGCGAGCCCTGAAAACGTTGTTTAGGGCCTCAAAATGGCCTCGAAAGTTCAAGACCCGAAAAACTAGGAAAAAAATGCCAAGATGAACGAGTTGGAATAGGTGGGTGGCCACCAATATTCACCTGGATCACAAAGAACGACATATGATAGAGGTGACAATAGTGAACCATTGCATATGAATATCCAAGGAACTATGAGTATAGAAAAGTCTTACTTAATTGGTGCTATTAAACAAACACTCAAAATAGAGTTTTTCATGAGAAACCCCTTTGCTTCTTTTGTCCCTTGACTAATGTTGCGGTGGTGAGCATATCTACAACAATAGTGCACTTTGTGCTTCATTTACTAGTTAAGGATATGACCAATTTATAAGGGTCGTGTTTAATTAGCTTACAAGAGGAGATATGACATATGTCAAATATATCATGATCCACGAGACACGTTTAATAGAGAAATTTTATTACCAAAAATTGATGTTCAACTTCAATAAGATTTTCCTCAAAATTCATCTGCTCCTTTTGGAGAGAGATCATTTATATTGGTTGGTGATTTGGGACAACTTCTGCCAATAAGGGATACACTTATATATGAGTGTGAAGGTCCCATGAAAAAAGTATGAAGATTAATCAAACTATTGTAAATCTTAATACAATGGTTTGGCAAAATAGGGCCATACATTTGTTTGCAACAAATGGTGATGCCAATAATGACAATAAACAATTGGAAAATGAAATGCTTATTTTAGTGGAATCTAGGGTGATATTTACTTTGAACTTATGGACGGATGCACTTGCCATTGATGCTCTTGGAGTTGTTGAAAAAATTATGTTACCAAGAGAACCTCACACATATGTTTTAGTAAGATTTGACAATTATATAGAAATTTCTTGACATGAAGTATTACCTAAAATTGTATGACACAAGGTTCAAGGCCATTACAAAAATATACTCATTAAAAACTCACCATGTCACATTCTTCTCTATTTATATTTTACTATTTCTTATTTCTTATTTATTTCGAGTAATAAGCAACACAACTGTTATATATGTTGGATTACGAAATTAAATAACTCGATTTGTTATGTGTTGGATTACAAAATTAAATAATTCCATATCATCTTTCGATACAAATAAAGATCCAGAAGTAATTCGACTTAATATCTAAACCTAGTTCAATACTTCAACACCGAACCCACCAACAATGTTAGGTTTCCTCATTAATAATGATAAAAATTACCCATCAACAAAAACAAAACCTACCTCCATGACACTATTTTGTCTCCCAAGGTTAGGTGGATTTAAACGACTTTTCCCTCATTGTGTCTTCATTCATATGTATAGATCGTTGGATGTTCTCCTTGCCTCTCATTGTTTACGTGATTCAATTCGTGCCTCCTTTGTCTCCATTATCACATTCATTGCAGTAATTTCGAAGGTGTCGATAATATCAAAGCATGATTACTGAATCTCAATGTCTTATATGGACTCTGAATTCGTGTAGAATCGAGGTAGGTTACTGATCTATCCCTCGACCTCTGTTAATGACTGGAATATTATATTGACTTCGTTAATGACGAGGATATGAACTGTGAGTGAAACTTTCCATGATGTGCATTTATCGTATTGCATTAACGTACAAGCGAAATATCGTTGAAGAAGGCTATGGAAGCTGTTGGAATCGCAGTCGTCACTAATATTTGGTCGTTCGGGCAGATAAGAAAAGCAATAAAAATCTCCAATTCAAGCGCTAGATTTCATGTATTGTTGCAGCTGTCAGAATCCTCCGATTGAAAAATGCAGGAGATGCGTTATTAAATGCAAGATCGGTTTCAGTCGAAAGTTTTAGGGTTTCAGGAAAGATGAGGCGAGACATCACAAATATGTGGGTTTGCATTTTAGGGTTCGTTTCATTGGCATTTCTGAACGTAGAAACAGTGGCCGAGACGGTGCCTGCGACATTCATATTTGGTGATTCATTGGCAGACGTTGGCAATAACAATTATCTTCAATATGCTCTTGCAAAAGCTAATTTTCCCTGGTATGGTGTCGATTATCAGGGCGGGGTTGCCACTGGCAGGTTCACCAATGGACGCACTATCGGAGATATCATCTGTATATTTTTTCTTTAACCCACGATATTCCATGCTTTTTTTTTGTTGTGGGATATTTTCACGACTGTTTTATATAGAAATAAAAGTAACGTTCTCTTTTTTGTTACCACGAAGAAATTTGCTGTATAGATGCCTTGAAATGGAAATAATTGATTTGACATCATTTTCTTTGCAGCGGAGAAGCTGGGGTTAATAAATCCTCTTCCCTATCTTTCCCTGTCTGCAAATGACGATGCACTGGTAAATGGTGTCAATTACGCTTCTGGAGGAGCAGGCATACTCAACGAAACAGGATTTCTATTTGTATTAGTCCCGTGCCTTCCTATTAGAACTAATGACAAAAAATATTTACGTTGCAGTAATTTTTTTTTGGTTGATGTTCTAAGGCGACATTAAATTTATTCTTTTGTT
>SNQJ01S0101743.1:30348-47582 GCA_010110895.2 Picea sitchensis
ATAACACAATGTGCGTGTGGTTGTACTTTGCGCGGGAGTTACAATTGGTTGCACGGTTTTAAACGGTTCAACCACTTTTTCGCTGAGCCCAAGGTCCTATGAGCCATATGACCGAGTGCCGAGGCGGTTAGGGGCTGGAGGCGCCCTAACCATCCTCCGGTTTGCACCGTTGGCGCGGTTGTGCCCGGTGCCAAGTTTTTACGCTTAAATGAGCATGTGAGCCAGGTTTGAAGCACAAGGGTGCCATTTGTAGAACCAGAGACAGCAAAGCTCGAAGGGGGAGACTTCAAGGAGGCTATCTTCTTCATTTTTCGACCGATTGAGGTGCCGAAAGAGCCCAGACAGGGGTTTTGGGATGCTGTGGAGCCATTGGAGCAGTCGGTTTGTCATTTTGAGCATTGTAAGGCATGTTTTTGAGCACTTTGAGCAATTTAATAATAATGATCCATTGGAAGCTGGACCAGGAGATGTAGCCCGGAGTGGGGTGAACTCCTTTATCAAGTTGTTGTGTTTATGTGCTGATGTTCAATGTTTTATGTTGTTGTCTATGTGTATTTTTACATAAGTAATCCTTAATTATGTGTTGCAAATTGATCCGGTTGATTTAAACACATAACCTTTCACTTGCAATAATTATTCAAGTTTTTCAAGTCTTCTTCATTTTTAGATCAAATGTACAAGACTTTAGTCTTAGCATAAGATTAACTTTATAACATATCACAGGATTCTAGTCTTAGTATAAGATTAACCTTATAACTCATCAATGAATTTTGACACGTAGTGTCTCAACTAATTATTATTGATGTATATTGTAATGCATAATAACTCTTGTATAATTCAAGGGATTAGTCCAATTGGTTTCATTAATATTGTTCGACATTTGGGTTAGTTTCATGTTAGTAGGTGCCTAGTTTGAATCCTCTTGGATTAGGAACACTTCTCTACATCGATGGGTTTACTAGGTGTTATCCCTCGAGATGTTCCAATTTGTTATTGGAACGATATTGAGGCACACTAGGGGCTAAGACTCAGGGTGAGTCTTAAATCCAAATTTATAGTAAGGTAATTGTGCAATGTTTGAGAAGTTTTTCCCTCTCTCTCTCTTTCTCAAAACTATGGAAACTTAAACAATCTCATCTCAGATGACAAACGATCTTAACTTTTAAAGGCATATGTCTATGAGTGTTTCAGACAATCAAAATTTAAAGGAGAGTGAAATGGTGAATTAGAAGAAAAGTAAAATAAACATACAGGGAACTACTGAAAATGAATCATGTAGCTTATGAAAAAAGAATAGTGTGTTGAGAAATTAAGAATTCAACATCTCTAACATGTGTATATATATCACTAAAAACATGCTTCAAATAGTAAATGACAAGAAATTGTCATACATTTAGAGGAAATCACTCTTGTGTCATAACTAGACATCATACAGTAAGATTGAATATGGTACAAAGTTTGTTGTCTAAGCTTCTATAAATCAAATATGATACAAGAAAAGAAAAAATGGGAGGATATGATTTACAAGAACACAACACTATAAGATGAGGAATTACAGACTGAAACATAATGCAAGGGATGAATCTATGGTTGTATGTTGCATTTACAACCTGTCTGCGCTCAAAGTTTTTGATCAAACAACTCTGGTTATAAGAAAATCTTAAATTCCCCAAAGTGTTGACCCTAGAAATGAATGTCTTCATTGTATTGTATTCCTCTTGCTCAAGCCCTAAACAGCTTCCTGAAACCACTTGTAGCTTCTTGAAATTGTTTACTGGTTCTTTATTTTTGAATGGTTTCCTCCTTGTTAAAACTGTAAAAATTACTTTTGTCTATTGCATTTTTGTTATACTGAGATTGTGGGGCAGCTGGAGATTTTCCATCCAAAATATACATTGCACTCTTACCCCTTAAAATTCCCTGCAATCATTTCTTTTGTTGCAACATACTCGAAATCACAACTGCAGAGATCACGACACACTCGACTCAACAGACGTCGGATCCATTTCAGCAATCCATCTCGACCATTGATCTTTTAAATGCAAACTCGCTTCATCGAACCGGCTTTAAACTCTTCTAGTAATCTATAAGAGTGATCCTTTTCGGGAGCGTTGTGTTAGGTCTCAATAGGACTCCAACCAGGGGAAATTCGACGAGGGAAACTCTGAGGAAACTGATAATTGTTGATCCATCGGGGTGAAACTGGAAACAACCGAAATTCGTTGATTTGGCTCGACCAAGAGAAAAAATCACCTAAGTCTTAGACAATGTCATGTTGACGTCATCTTGGACACATGGAGACTTTCAATTGATCCTTGTTGGCGCTGAGATGGCAGATAAGTGTGACACATCTCACCCGGATTTGATATGTTGACCTGTGTATCTGGTGGGTTCCATGTTGTTGATATTTGTGGTAGAATCGGACACATTCTTCCTCATTGGCATGTGTCTAGCATGTGGAAGTCATCACAAAATATTCTAGTCTTGAGTTTACTTTAGTTAAAAGGAATTAATTAAAGTGAAATTGTATTTATTAGTGAATTGAGTTGTTTAAGGAAAATGCATAGCATGTAACATGTAATCTAAATCTTAAGTGGGCGTGAGAAGTAATCCCAACCATAGATCACTTTGAAGATTAGAAATATATTGTAACTCATGATTATAAAAGAAAGGCTAGGAAGAAGGAGGAAGACACTTATGTGAGATACACGTGTGAGAGACTTGTATTGAGGGAGTCGACACAGCCATGACTCTTGGTGAGATTCCAAGAGGAAGGGAACTTTGGTGAGAGACCAAGGTTGAGGATAGAGAAGAAGGACTTTTGCTAGTGTTAGGAGTGTAGGAGAAAAGAAGGACTTTTGCTTACACTAGAGTGAGGAGATCTCACAAGTTGGGTGAAGAGATTTAATCCAAGTATTGATCAGAGGGTTGGATAAAAAAGGATTGCGATTCAAGATCTTGGATAGTTAGAGAATGTATTCCATCTATAAGTTATATAGTTCAAGGAGGAGAGAGTGAAGAGACAATTACAGGTGGGTTTCAAAGGACAAAGACTAGAGGAAAGCAGAGTGTCATACAAAATTGGTCGTACGGGATTTTCATACACATATGATGTTCACAGTGTAGACAGTCGTGTATGTACGTGATTCTACGGAAGATGAATCGTTTATGCCTCGAGAAACATTCCAGGATAGTTTGTACAACAACACAAGAGTTTACAGGTTTGTCTGTAGTGTATAATTATTTTAGTGAGCCATTGTCCTTGTTATAGAAGCCCTGATTTGACCTTAATAAAAGAATCATTGGATTGTTTTTCCCTCTAGGATTTTCTAGGGGCTTATACCCAAAAATATTGGTGTTTATATGTGCTTGATTTGGTTTCTTTGTTTATGTTTCCTTTGCATGTTTAGTTGATTACTTAGTTGTGCTTTTAGTAGATAAAGTGATTTTATTTTGAGCTAACTGTCAGGTGTTGAGTAGAGTGGTAAAATATCAACATGGTATTAGTGCATACCAAGGGTTGAATCCACTTGGGAAAATTCAACATGGTATCAGATCAAGGTTTCTCTGGGAGGAAACCAAGTGCACATGGTATCACCATATCTATGAGATCAAAGTGACCAGGGGAGAGATCGAGTTCAGATCTAGGGTTACAAGAGCATATCTATGGGATTAAGAGTTCCAAAGTGGGTGCTTGAAGGAATAAGCACAAATCCACGAGATATCTTAGTAGATCTATAAACCAGCTGGTGAAAATTGAAGAATTGATTTCTAGGAAACATCATAGTTGAGGATTTGAAGGAGAGAGGGATCACATGGGAGCATAGAAGGAATTTTTCTCATGTGCTTGATTCATCTACTTTGGAGCAAACATGGAATTTTTCTCAAGTGATTGAGCCACGAAGGACAATGACTCAAGGGATCTCAGATGGGTGAAGAAGGATGTTCATCTAGAGATCAGAGGATGACATATTTAATGGAGTCAATGACTCATAGACAGAGCAAAGAAGGTTTTTTTTGCTCAAGGAGATCTCAAAAAGGGGTGAAGAAGGAATTTCACCTAGATATATAATCATTCCAAAGGAGAAGAGAAGCCGTAGTAGTAGCCAGAATAGCGCCATGAGCAGTAGACAAATCTGGTGGCAAGGACAAATCTAGGAAACAAAAGTGTTGTAGGTATGGGATCATACAACATCAACATAAGTGCTCATTTGCAGGTGTTAGCTATTTCTCAATGGACAGAAGACACACACAAAATGAGTGAGTAATATCTCATTGAGTGGAAGGAGAACAAATTTCATTCGAGTTTGTAGGACAGGGTTCAAGGAAAGGAGCAAAGGGGCGGAAAGGGAGATAGCAGCTAACCAGCAAAATCGAAGGATTTATATTTGGGTTTTTAGGGATTGGATATTTTTTTATTTGTATTCCTCAGGTGAACCATTATCTCGGGATGGGAGTCTATAAAAGGATCCAAGAGGATCTTGGATTATGGATCAATTATAAGTAGCAGAGTGACAGATAACAGGGAGAAGGTAGCTCCGAAGGTTGAGCAGCTCAGAGGGAGTCATCCTTCAAGTACATGTGGGAAGGAGCAGTCTTCCAAGTCTATCAAGAAGGATTCATGGTATGATATGGCCATGCAGGATGCTCAAGAGCAGGAGACTTCTATGAGCATATTCAGAGGCAATGAGTATTCTGAGATAGATCAAACTATCATGGTAGGGATAGATTTTATGTTAGAGGGAGCAACAAATCAGGTGGATTGGAGATTAGGCATGGTAGCAGATCTGGTAGTGAATATTGAGCCAACTCCAGGTGGGAGAATCACCTTCCTCACTAAGAGGGAGAGTTGACATTTGTGGTAGCATCGGACGAGTACTTCCACATTGGCATGTTTCTAGCATGTGGAAGTCGTCAATGAATCTTCTAGTATTAAGTTTACTTTAGTTAAAAGGAATTAATTAAAGTAAAATTGTATTTATTATTGAATTGAGTTATTTAAGGAACATGAATAGCATGCAACATGTAATATAAATATTAAGTGGGTGTGAGAAGTAATCTCAACCATAGATCACTTTGAATATTATAAATAGATTGTAACTCACGATTGTAAAAGAAAGGCTAGGGAGAAGGAGGAAGACACTTTTGTGAGATATACTTGTGAGAGACTTATGTTGAGGGAGTCGACACAGTTGGGACTCTTGGTGAGATTCCAAGAGAAATGGACCTTTAGTGAAAGACCAAAGTTGAGGTTAGAAAAGAAGGATGTTTGCTAGTGTGAGTGTAGGAGAAAAGAAGGAATTTTTCTTACACTAGAGTGAGGATATATCATAGTTTGGGTGAAGATATTTCATCCAAGTATTGATCAGAGGGTTGGATCAAAAAGGACTATGATTCAATATCTTGGATACGTGGAGAAGTACTTCCATATAGAGGTCATACGAGTCAAGGAGGAGAGAGAGAAGAGGCATCTGCAAGTGGGTTTCAAAGAACAAAGACCATCTGAGGAAAGAATAACATCGTACATAAGTGGTCATACAAGATTTCTGTAAACATATATGGTTCATAGTGTAGACAATCACGTATATACGTGATTCAGCAGAAGAAAAATCATGTATGCCTAGGGAAACATGTCAGGATTGGTCGTACAACATCACAGGAGTTTCCAGGTTTGTCTACAGTGTATAATTCTCTCAATGGGCCATTTTCCTTGTTATGTGAGCCCTGATTTGACCTTAATAAAAGCATCATTGGACTAGTTTTCCCTCTAGTTTTTTTCCAGGGCTTATACCCAAAAATGTTGGTGTTTATATGTGCTTGATTTGGTTTCCTTCTTTATGTTTTTGTTTCATGTTTAGTTTATTAGTCACATGTTCTTTTAGTAGATAAAGTGATTTTATTTTGAGCTAACTATTGAGTGTCGAGTAGAGTGGTAAAATATCAACATGGTATTGGTGCATACCAAGGGTTGAATCTGCTTGGGAAAATTCAACATGTGTGTCCTAGTGGAAGCCTATGATTGGCTTTAATAGGTTCTCTATTGACATGTCGCACATATTGTTGAGTTGGCACACTGGGGGTTATGGATCAAATCTGAAACATTGATCTCTCAGGAGCATGACTGATGGCATGACAAAATATAGACCATCGATCGGATGATGTACCTATTGGAGTGATCAAGAGCTAGGTTTCAATAGGACTCTGATGGGAGGCTTTGAAGAGGGAGACTCGGATAGGAGAAGCTCTGCACTGAAAAGAACCATTGATCTTCATACAAACCACCTCACTTGGACTTATCCCCCGGATGAGATCTGGACCATCAATCTGGAGATGGAAACAATTGAGACTCATTGATATGGCTTGAACAAGAGAACATCAACTAAGGCCTTGACAAAATCATGTTGACATCACCCTGGACACATGGTGATCTTATACTGGTCCACACTGACGTTGATGTGACAGAGAGGGAAGGACCTATGTCACCCATTTTTTATGTGAAAACATGTTATATGATGGGTTCCACATGTCCACGTGGAAACATTAGATTCGCCTGACAGGTTCTTTGCTGGAAATAAATTCTCACCTACGTCACTCAAGTCACGCATCCATTTATCATTAATTTCAGGGGGAAACCATGATATATTTTGGGCCATTGATCTCATCCCCCACCAGATATAGGCCGCTAATATGCAAGCAACCTCCCTTATGCAAGATTATATTCAATATTATATTTGAGTTGTCAATTGGATGGCCTCCATTAGAGCAATCAAGGTTTAGGTCCCGAGGGAGAATTCGATGACAGAGATTCTGACGATGGAAACTCCAATGCTAACATGAACCATTGATTTAAAATGCCTGAGAGCACGATGATATCTAGGTCGTTGATCGGTCCTGCTTGAAAATTGTTTGATCAGTGGGGTCTTGTGGGCTCGCTAGTGCTTGGTTCCTAAGCCTTGGTCTCATGATAAGATTTTTGGCTATTAAACTTATGCCCTTTTCAGGTGTAATAAGCCATTTTTTACCCCTGATAAGCACTCAAGTGCTTAAAACTTTCCTTATGCACACAAGGTCATGGATTGTTTACAATTTTCTTCAATCATCCTTTGAATAACTTGGTAATTTTAGCTCAGAGGTTTTGGAAGTTTTCCTTTTTTCTTTAACTTGCTCAATATTGGCCTTGTATACTCGAAAACCCTCCTACTAGTGGCAGGAACAAATATGGTACTAACATTTGGCTCCAGCGGGAACAACATACCCATGTGGTCTGCTAAGAAATATAGACCAAGTTCCTTTTTCTGTTGGGTTATGGATTCTTCCTCAAAAATAAATCTCCCTCATACCAGAAAATTGATATGATATGTGCAAAAATTCTCAACAACTTAAATGTTAGAACTATATCTAGTAACTCTAGTAAAAAATGGTGAATGAAGTAAAATTAAAAATTCATGAACATAAATGAAAAGGAATTTTATTTATGTGCAGGGTAAGAAAATTTTGTAGTGATCAATACTGCAAGAAGTGTTTGAGGAACCTCCCATTCAAAGGAACTCCAAACAACTCTCCATATAGTTGGGATAACTCATAAGTGTTGTTATCTTGGACTGCAACAACTTGTAAGGGTCTAAGCCAAATATTTTTAAATTTTCCATGTTTCCCTTTAGCTTCTCTTCGGGCATCCCATTTTAGGACTAGATCCCCTGTTATGAAATTTATTTCTTTGTCCCTTTTATCAAATATTTATTTTATCCTTGATTGTTGAGTCTGGGACTTTATCTGTACCTACGCTCTCACTTGCTGGACTTCAATCATCTAATTAATTCTTCTCCACATGTCATCTGATTCCACCTCCTTGTCCTGCAATAGTTTATTCATAGGAAGACTAAGTTGAATAGGGAAAATGGCTTCCAACCCATATACTCGCTGAAAAGGGGAAGTTTCAATGGCCCTCTTAATGTTGACTTTGTCTGCCCAAACAACATATTTCAAGTGAGAATCCCATACCTTCTTATTTTTTGGGTAGCACTTTCTTGATAATATTGATGAGGTTCTTATTAGAGGATTCAACCAAACCATTTCCCTATGGATAGTAAGCAGTAGAGTGTCCTAGCTCTATGTTATATTCTTGTAAAAACTTAACCAATTTGGAATATTTGAAGGTTTGAGCATTATCAGTGATGATATTTCTTGGGCATCCAAATCTGGCCAATATATTTTCCTCTAGGAACTTTATGATGATTGTATCAATGGTTTCCCTGGTAGGTATGGCCTCTACCCATTTTGTGAAATAATTTGTGTCTATCAAATCCATTTATGTTTTCCACTATAATTTGGATTAATCTCGCTAATGAAATCTAATTCCCACTACTGAAAAAGTGTCTCAACTTTCATTGGTCTCGGTGGGAGGGGAAAAAACTTTTTCTTTCCTGCAAACATTTGAAATTCTACACATGATCTAACCATGCAAATTACATAAAAAAAAGAGTTTCAATAATAACTAGCCATGAGGATCTTATACACAGTGGCTCTCCAAGCATGGTGACCTCCACATACACCCTTATGAAACTTAGTGACAATGCCTTTAGTTTCTTCTTCAGTGAGGCAATTTAGTAGGATTCCCCCTGGGTATTTCCAAAATAGATTTTCCCCCAAAATGAAATATTTCATAGCCTTAAGTTTAACAGAGCTAGACTTGGCTTTATCCCATGTTGGTGAACAACTAAAATTTTGCAAGTGAAAGATGATGTCTCTATTCCAATTAGACTAAGAAAATTTAGAATTTACCTCGAACGATAGTTCTTGTGTTTCATTCCCTTCAGACTTTGTTGCTATGATGTTTGTTGATAGTGCATTCAAGTTTAAAACTTTGCAATTAGACTCAACCAACATTTTTTCTAGTCCTTTTCCTTTTACTATCTTTGTGGGATTGATCTCCACACCATACTCCTAGATTTTGGCAATCCATTTACCCCTTCTTCCCTCACTATCAGGATATGTGATCATTTCCTTTATAGTACTAGTAGGTACATAAGACAATACCTTAGAGTGCAGTATATAATCTTGGAATGCTTTCAATGCTTTGACCAATGTATAAGCTTGTTTTTCCATGTTACTATACTTCATCTCATCATCCCTCAAGGCCTTTCTGAAAAAGGTTGTGGGTTTCTCTTCATTCTCTTCATTCTTCTGCAACAACATAGAAGCTATAGTATGTATCGGTGCAAAAGATAATATGAGGAAATCCTTATCATAATTTGGGTTTATCATAATGGGAGACTCTTCCAAGGCTTATTTGATATGCTGGAAAGACTATTTAGCTTCAACTTCCCACTTGATTTCATGGTATTTTTTCAACATGTTGGTAATGTACTTCACCATTTTAGCAAAATTAGGGACAAACCTCCTCAGAAAGTTTATCCTTCCTAGAAAATATTGTACTTTTTTCTTGTTCCTAGGAAGGGAAATTTGTTTGATTACATCCACCCTTTCTGAATTTATTCTCACTCCATCTTTGTATACTATATGGCCCAAAATATTTCCTTCTTTCATAGAAAAACAAGAATTTTGGGGATTCAAAGACAACCCAAATTTCCTACACTTCACAAAGGTCTTCCTTAAATGCTTGATGCGATCTTCATTTGTCTGGGAGAATACAGTCATGTTATCAAGATATATAACAATGAATTTGTCTCTCTCACCCACAAAAGCAATGTCCATGGCTCTCTGAAAAGTTGCTCCTCCATTTATCAGACCAAAAGGCATTTTGCCATACATGAAAGTTCCCCATGGTGTGGTGAAGGTTATCTTTTCGCTATCATCTAGGTGCATTTCCTCTTGGTTATATCCTGAAAAACCATCCATCATGGATATGTGTTTTCCCCCACCACTTTATGTAGTATATGATCCATCTTGGATAGGGGATAGTTATCTTTCAATGAGAATTTATTCATGTTCCTGAAGTCTACACATAACCTTATTTCCCTACTCTTTTTTCTCACCGGAGCTAAATCAGCTACCCATTCAGAGTACCTTAGGGGAATAATAATATGGGAATCTAATAATTTTTGCACCTTTTCTGAATGGTAGGAAAAAGAAGATGATTAACTTGCCTGAGTTTCTTCTTGAAAGGCTTAGTAATGGGTTTGAGGGGCATTTGATGTTGGATGACACTAGTATAATAATTTTTAAAATCCTTGTATCTCCATGCAAAGACATACATGTACTCTTTGAACAAATGCAAATATTTTGTTCTATGATCAATAGGAATATTTTTGGACAATTTAATATATTTGGGCTCCTTTTCTATCCCAATATTATATTCCTCAATGCTATCATCCTTGGGAAGGACAACTRGTTTTACAGGTACATATTTTCTATCAAACAATTGTTTTAAAGGCACCAGTCCTATGGGAATGAAGTTATTCTTGAGYTGCAAGACTTTATGCTCAGCCATGTAATTGATAAATTCGRGGATATTTTCATCTTCCTCCCCAATCTCATGTTTGGTCTCCCCCTCATCATCTGAATCTATATGAGTATTTGCAAACTCATCTATCACTTCCATGAATCTTTTTATTTGTTGGTCATCTTCGAAAACTTTCCATTACTTGACATTTTTAGGGATGGATGGTATGTATCTCATATCAATCTCATATTTAACTTGAGCAGTGGTTGGTACTTTAAATTTATTGGCAACTACTGCTAAGGAATCGGTTGGCTAATTAAACTCTCTTAAAATAGTATAAATATTGAAATCTTTGAAAAAATTACCAATCATATCCCATACCTAATTTATGTATATCCTCATTCTTAGATTTCATGTTTGGTATGACCCTTTTACTTATTGAACAACTAGCTTTGAATCCCCAAATACCACCAGCTTGGTTATTTGCATATTCCTTGTTTCCTCCAAGCCTAAGATCAAGGATTCATATTCAAATACATTATTTGTGGCTTAAAATTCTATCTTGTAGGAAAACTGTATCTATTTTTTGGTGGGGGAAATGAGCACCACACCAACCTCGACCCCTTATTTTCAGTATGCCCCATCAAAAAACAATTTCCATATACCATTTATTTCTTCAACGGGACTCTCAAGAGGATATGAAAGCATTGGGATTTCATTGTACTCTTCATTTACAAATAGGATACAACATCCCATATCTTTGTCAGCAACGTATATAGGATTATTCACGGGGTTGTTTTGGTCACTAACCACATAAGAAAAAATTGTCTCTCGGTACAATCGTTTGAGATCCCCTCTGAAAATTAGTACAGTGGTGTAAGTCATTTCCATCTGCATTGTGCCTCCAATTTTTCATTCCCATGTTCTGGACAACAACATGCCATAATTAACTGGTACATTAGCCACGGCCATGTCCATCATAATTCTCTTAATAGTCATATCAGCCAGGGTGACAACCATGTCCTTGATAAACCCATAACATTTCACTTTTCTAGCATCAAAATAATAGAGTTCATGATATGGCATGGTTATCTGCAACCCAAATGTTTCCATGACTATTTTTGTCATAAGGTTGTGTGATGTGGCAGAATCCAGCATGCAATTGTGCATCATCTTATCATCAATATTTAAGGTTACATAGAAGGGTGCCACATATTCCTCTTTGTCATCAATGTGGGGGCCAAAAACTATTATGGGGCATTCATATTGTACATTCAAAGTATCATGAGTACTTGTTGATCCCTTCCCATGCATAAATTTCTCAATTTTTTTATGGTACGAGGGGTTTTATCAAGCTCCACCAAAGGTATAGGATTCTTGATTTTAGATAGTTCATGTTCAATATTGAAAGGTGAAGTTGATTGCTCAAATTATTTTGTTTCTCTTTCTTTTTTCAAGGGATCCAAAACCTCATTTACCTTAGGGATGTCTAAAATTTCTTTATCTTTATCTTTAGACTGATTTGGACCAGCTTTCTTAGCCTAAGGTTGACTATCTGGAACATTTTCTTTCTGTCAAGGTCTAATATCATACTTCTTATGCATCTTATCCTGTAGTGCATCAACAAAAATTTTGTATTGAGCTGAGGATAAAGCTCCTTTGTTGGGATGATTTCTAGGCCTCAGGTTCCTAGGATTTAGAGACTCTTCGTAGTCATTTTGATTTATATGTATGGAACCATTCTCATATTGAAATAGGTGGATTCCCTCCATGTATTCAACATATTCCTCATCCATTACTTCTTCAACAAGATTGTTATCATTATTGGTTTTTACAAGGGGATGGATGGATCGTTCTTCATTTCTTCACTCCCTTCTCATGAGTTGTAGATTAGGAGGTATTCTAAACTAATTAGGATTAGGATTCATTGTGCCTCCCTCTTGGGGAGCTCTAATTGTATTTTTATGTTCTATCTCAAATCTTGACATTTTGTTTGTCAAGTTCCTGATCATTCTGAACATTTCATCCATCTTTGCTTCTTAGGATTCTCTACTTGGATCAAAAGTACTACAGTCTTACCCGGCCTTTTTCTTCTCTACCTGATCCTATTTTTGCTTCATTTTACCAGATGCAATCATGTTTCCTTATATATCTATTTCATCTTCTTGCATCACAAGCAGGGTTGGGGATCTCCTTTCCCTCAACACCATGGAAAAATCAACATCAAATGCACCATCATATGTGACTTTGGATTTTGGTTGTGATGGATTTATATATCTGGGGATCTTGTTATAGATAGTATTAAACATTTTTTTGAAATCATTGATGGTTTCATTGGCCCTTTTCTTCAGCGAACCAAATTCATTTAGGTATCATAGGCTATCCCTTTTCTCACCCCACTATCTCATAAAGGTAGCTTTTATAGCTATCCAATTGTCAATTGAACCAATAGGTAGCTCTCTAAACCATTTTCTAACATATCCTTCCAAAATTTGGACAAATAGCCTCATGAAGGCATCATCATGCTCTACAAACTATTCATTTGTAAAGTCATGGAAAGCGCTCATATGCTCTTCAGCTGAGTGAGTTTTATCCCCATCACATTTTGGCATATACTTCATGTAATTCTCAGGGAGGTCATGGGCAATTTGGGGTAGATTCAATGGGGAAAATCTGGTAGTGACCCAAAAAATTATAAGTGGTGGGGGAGGAGGTTGGTTTCCCCCAGGTATTCCTCCACCTAAGCCAGCCATGATATTTTGTAAAATGATTTTATAGCCTTCAAAAGATAGAGGAGAAATAGAAATTTTCAAGAATGGTCTGAAGGAAGAACTGATTTCTTGGATAAATTCCAAAGGAGAATTATGGAGGTCTATCAACGGTTATGGAGAAAATTTAGAAGAAGAAATAGAATCTTCAAGTATATCAATTAGATCTACATATTCAACACTTTGATGAACAGTAGATGGGGATATTTATGTATTAGGATTCCCTGAAAAAGAGGAAATATAGCGTTCTATGTTATTTCTCCATGTCATGAGCTTTTCTGGATCTGAATAGACTAGGACCTAATCATGATCAAGGTGTCCTCTGGTATATTTTTTGGTAGAGGCCAAGTTTTCCTTCTGTGGAGTCGCCAAGTGACATATTAACAACCAAGGTCCTGGGGCATGCTCACCATGAAGGATCATAACTTACAATGTTGTATCCCCAGGGAAGATTTCTTCAACTCACGTCCCCTACAATGGCGCCATTTCGTATTTTGTCCCTCAAATGTTCTAGGCTATTATTGGAACAATGTTGAGGCACCCCATGGGATAAGACTCGGGATGAGTCTTAAAGACAAATTTACAGTAAGGTAATTGTAATGTTTGGGAAGTTTTTCCCTCTCTCTCTCTTTCTCAAAACTATAGGACCTCAAACAATCTCAGCTCAAATGAAAAATATCTCAACTCGCAGAGGCATATGTCTATGAGTGTTTCAGACAATTAAACATTGAATGAGAGTGAAATGGTGAATTAGAAGAAAATCAAAATAAATATACAAGGTATTGTTGAAAATGAATCATCTAGCTTATGAAAAAAGAACAATGTGCTGAGAAAGTAAGAATTTGATAGCTCTAACAGGTGTATACGAATCACTTAAAACATGCTTCAAATAGTAAATGACAAGAAATGGTCATACATTCAGAGGAAATCACTCTTGTATCATAACTAGACATCATATAGAAACATTGAATATGGTGCAAAGTCTGTTGTCTGAGCTTCTATAAATCAGATCTGATACAAGAAAAGAAAAAATGGGAGGATATGCTTTACAAGAACACAACACTATAAGAAAAGGAATTATAGAATGAAACGTAATGCAAGGGATGAATCTCTGGTTTCCTACTATATTTACCACCTCTTTGTTCTCAAAGTTTCTGATCAAACATATATGGTTATAAGAAACTATTAAATTCTCCAAAGTGTCCACCCTAGCAATGATCTCCTTCATTATATTTTATTTCTCTCGCTCAAGCCCTAAACCGCTTCTTGAAACCACTTCTAGCTTCTTGAAACTATTTATTGCTTCTTGATTTTTGAGTGCTTTTTTCCTTTTTAAAACTGTAAAAATTACTTTTGCTTGTTGGAACTTTTTCCTATTGGATTTATGTTATCCTCATATCGTGGGGCAATTGGACATTTTTCAACCAAAATATCCATCGCACTCTTACCCCTTAAAATTCCCTACAATCATTTCTTTTGTTGAAACATACTTAAAATCACAACTACAAGGATTGCATGACTGAATAGCTGTCAGATCCATTTTAGCAATCCATCTCGACCATTGATATTTTAAACATAGACTTGCTTCATCAGATTGGATTTAAAATCCACTAGTAATCCATTGAAGTGAGCCTTGGCAAGGGTGTTGCGTTAGGTCTCAATAGGACTCTGACCATGGGAACTCCGACGAGGGAAACTCTGAGGAAACTGAGAGTCTTTGATCCATTGAGGTGAAATTGGAAATGATTGAGAGTTGTTGATATGGCTTGAACAAGAGAAAAAATCACCTAAGTCTTAGAAAATTTCATGTTGTTGTCATATTGGACATGTGGCAACTTTCAATTAGTCCTCGTTGGTGTTGATATGCCAGATAAGCATGGCATGTGTCACCCAAATTTCATAAGTTGACCTGTGTATTTGGTGGGTTCCACATGTCCACGTGGTAGCATATGATTGGCTATGACAGGTGCTCTATTATCATACCTCATGTAATGTTGAGTTGGTGCACTAGGGGTTATGGATCAAATATGAAATGTTGATCTATCGGGGGCATGACTGATGGCGTGACAAAACTTGGACCGTCAATCAGATGATGTACCTATTGGATAAATCAAGGGCTAGGTTTCAATAGGACTCTAATGGGAGGCTCTGATGAGGAAGACACTGACGAGAGAAACTCCAAGCTGAAAAGAATCATTGATATTCATACAAACTACCTCACTTGGACTTGTCCCATGGATAAGATCTAGATCATCGATATGGAGCTGGAAACGATTGAGATTCATTGATCTGGCTCAACCAAGAGAAAAAATAGACTAAGGCCTCGATGAAATCATGTTGACATCACTCTGAACATGTGGCGACCTTATACTGGTCCAAACTGATGTTGATGTGGCAGGGAGGGCAAGACACGTGTCATCCATTTTCGATGTGCGAACCCATTATATGGCGGGTTACACATGTCCACGTGGAAAAATTAGATTGGCTTGACAAGTGCCTTGCTGGAAGTGACTTCTCCCCTACATCACTCAGGATTTGCATCCATTTATCGTTAATTTTGGGGGGGAAACCGTGATAGATTCAGGGTCGTTGATCTCATCCCCTGCCAGATCTAGACCGCTAATATGCAAGCATCCTCCTTTGTGCAAGATTATTATCAATATTACATCTAGGTCGTCAATTAAACGGCCTCCATTAGAGATATCAAGGTTTAGGTCCTGAGGGAGACTCCGATGAGAGAGAGTCTAACGAAGGAAACTCTGACGCTAACTGGAACCATTGATTTAAAATGGTTGGGAGCGCGATGAGATCTAGGTCGTTGATTAGTCCCTCTTTAAAATTGTTTGATTAGTGGGGTCCCCTGGCCTCGCTAGCGCTTGGTTTCTAAGTATTGTTCCCATAATAATCTCATTGATTAGTAAACTTAGGCCCTTTTCAGGCGTAATAAGCCCTTTTTGACCCCCGATAAGTGCACGAGTGCTTAAAACCTTCCTTAGGTGCACAAGGTCATGGATTTTTTACCATTTTCTTCAATCAACCTTGGAATAACTTGGCAATTTTAGCTCAAAGGTTCTGGAAGTTCGCCTTCTCCCTTTAACTTTCTCAATATTGGCCTTATATCCTCGAAAAACCTCCTACCAGTGGCAAGAAAAAATATGGTACTAACACTAGGGATACCATGTATGAATGTTGGGAATTATATGGTGGCTTTCCTTGCAAGGTTTTCCTTAACAAAAAAAAATAATAGCGCGTGTACAACCTTATAGTAGGATATGTGACTTTTTGATGTCCTGTGTGTGTGGTTTATCATTATATTGTATCTTTTTATATCAATGCAAAACATTAATGAATTACACATTTCATTAGAACCATTAACTTACATAGGCTAGTGGTTGTCTTATGAAAATAAGTTCCCAACATTTTAAAATAAGGGAAGAAAGTAATTATGTCAAACATAACTTAGCACAAACATAGCCCCTCTCTCTTAGTTTAAAAGTGAACTCATTAGCCTTGTAGAAATACAACATTAACTAAACACTTGTCAGACACTAACCACAAGTAACCATAGACATCACATAAAAGGAACACATATCATGGTAAGAAAACCAAATATATAGTGGTAGTTCAAGTGCGAGGAAAAAAATTGTTCCACAAAAACCATGTCTATTAGCTCAAATATTATCGATCAACCATAACATTGTGTGTGTGTTTGTGTGTGTGTCTATTAGTTAAAAATATCATCAATCAACCATAACAATGTGTGTGTGTGTGTGTGTGAAATATTACCAATTGGCCATAACACTATGCATTTGTGTGTCTATTAACTCAAATTATTACCAAATGGTGATCTCTCTCTCTCTCTCTCTCTCTCTCTGTGTGTGTGTGTGTGTGTGTGTGTGTGTGTGTGTGTGTGTTATATACTTTAACATTCCCCCTTAATCTTGACTTGGGTGAAGGAAGGAAGGGAAATTTCTATTACCTATTGACAACTTTCTTCATCCCAAGAAAAGTACATAAATTTATATTTATCCTATTTTAAGGATTTGGGAAAGATATCCAAAATA
>SNQJ01S0101745.1:7477-30688 GCA_010110895.2 Picea sitchensis
CCAGAATTGGTTGCTCTGTGATCTTCCGCTTCAACAGATTGAAGCTTTTCTCAGCCTCCGCTGTCCAATGAAAAGACTTGTGTCGCTTTTTCACTGTGTCCATCATCGCTGCGCTAATTCCACTAAAGTTCCTAATGAATTTTCTGTAGAAACTAGCCATTCCATGGAAACTCCTCACCTCGAAAACATTTCTCGGTGATGGCCAATTATTGATTACTTCCACCTTACTCGGATCCATCTTCAACTCATTCGCTGAGATAACAAAAACCAAATAAATGAGCTCTGTCTGCATAAATGAAGACTTCTTCATATTGATCAACAACTTCTCTTGCTGTAGCTTCCTCATCACAATGGCCAAATGTTTCAAATGTTCAGCCTTCGTCTTACTGTAGATCAATATATCATCCAGATATAAGACTACAAACTTTCCGATGAATTCCTTTAGGACTTCATTCATCAGCCTCATGAATGTGCTCGATGCGTTTGTCAAGCCAAACGACATGACCAACCATTCATACAAACCTTCGTTTGTATTGAATGCTATCTTCCATTCATCACCTTCCCTCATGCGAATCTGGTGATATCCTCTTTTCAGATCAATTTTCGAAAAATAATTTGCCCCACTCAGGCAATTCATCAGATCATCCATTCTCGGCAGTGGAAATCTGTACCTGATGGTGATTTTATTAATCGCTCTGGAGTCTGTGCACATTCTCCAACCTCCATCCTTCTTCGGAATAAGCACTATTGGTACAACACACAGACTCAAGCTCTCCCTGACTAATCCTTTGTCCAACAAATCTTGCACTTGCCTTTTGACTTCCTCATTCTCCGGTGGCATCAGTCTGTATGCAGCCTTATTCGACAAACTGGCTCCGGGTATGAGATCTATGTGATGACTCACACTCCTCATCGGTGGCAATGAACGAGGTAATTCGTCCACGATGATGTCAGCAAAATCTCCCAGCAGTTCCTGAATCTCTTCTGGTAAGTCGTCCACTCTTGTGCTAGTCAGGACAATTCTCGACTTTCTAACTACAAAGAACTATGGATCTTCTTTCTTCTCCATCTCTGTGAGAAGCTCCTTCCCACTCATGAGAAGTATGGTGTTACTTACTTCCAGATTTACCTCCTCATCCTTTTTCGGAAGAAATATGTGTGTCCTCCCATCCTTCTCCAAAGTGTATGTGTTCATTCTCCCGTCATGAACCACATTTCGGTCATACTGCCACGGTCTACCTAGCAATACATGACAGACATCCATGGGACTGACATCACATAGGACTTCATCCTTATATTCACCCATATTGAAATCAACTAAACATTGTTTAGTGACACTCACCTGATGTCCCTTTTGTAGCCATGATACTTTGTATGGACTCGGGTGATCAGTCGTATCCAGCTCTAATTTCTCCACCATCTCAGTCGAAACAAGATTGTCGGTGCTTCCACTTTCCACAATGACCTTGCATTTCCATCCCTTGGTCTTGCACGTGGTCCTAAACAATCTGGTTCTCTGAGCTGTGTCCTCCACCTCTTTCTCAGGAGTTAGAAGAAATCTATGCACCGTCAGCGACCTTCCTGCTTCGGTGTCTTCATTCTCAACATCACGCCTCTACACCTCAGCGATGTGAGCTTCTCCTCTGTCCATTTTCCTGTCTGGACAATCAATGGCTTTATGTCCATCCTTCCCACATGTAAAACATGTGATGACTCCTCCTCTGCCTCTTCCCCTACCTCTGGTACGAGGAAAAGTGTTGGCATCAACATAATCGCCACCCTGCTCTGTATGCTGTCTCCGCGGCTCAGCATATTGCTGTTCTCGCTGTGAGGTTCCACCTCTCTCAATCTTACCCTGAGGCTTCTTCCATTCCTCGGGTTTCTGATATTTCTCTTGGGAAACTGCCTTGCTTCTGGGCTGACTTCGGCCTCTCCCTTGCTGTCCTTGCTTACGGCTCAGCTTCTCCTCGGCTTTCAGAGCCATCTGGTAAGAATATTCAACCGTTCTAATAGTTTCCATGCTTAATTCATCCTAAATGTCGTATCTCAGACCATTCAGGTATCTGGCTACCTTCTCATCATCGCTCTCTCGATGACCTGCTCTGATGTTGAGCTTGTAAAACTCTTCGGTGTACTCCTTTACCATCATCAACTTCTGTCTCAGGTTCTGCATTCGCCTGAACAGTGTGATCTGGTAATCCCTGGGGATGAATTTTTCCTTCATCTTAGCAATCATTCGATCCCAGCTTTTAATCTTCTATTTTCCTTTGGAATGCTTATCTGCCTGTAGCTCGTCCCACCATAATGCTGCATGTCCTTTCAACTTAGTGATAGCATGCCTTATCTTCTTATCCTCTTCAATATCCTCATAATCGAAGTAGGTATCAAGAGCTCTGATCCAGTCCAACAACTCTTCTGCATCCAGGCTTCCTTCGTAAGCTGGAATATCCATTTTTGTATTTGAACTCATCTTGGTGATAGCTTTAATCAATCGCGCCGTTAATGCATCCTCTGCTGCGACCTCTTCTTGTGGTACAGCTTCAGCTTCACCTTCGGAGTCACTTAGATCTCCAGTATTGGATGTGCGTCTCTGCGCTGCTTCCATATCTTCCATTCTGGCACGAAGATTTCATAATTCCCTCTCCATCTCTACATTCTATCCTTGGCTACTTCTTTCTCTGGACATTTCTCTTTCCCCCTCTGGATTGGGTGATTGTCTACCTCTTCTCGACGGCATGGTGAAAATTTCTTCTCTCTGCTACCGAAAACAAACAAAACTCTTCTCCGAGCTCTGATACCACTCTGACGCAGACACCCACCCGAGGCACGTCTACTCCCACCAGGACCTTCTTATTCTCAGGCCCGAAGAGCTACAATTCCCTTCAGATCCTGTATCGAAACCTTTTGTCACCCACAGGATACTCTATTGATCTCCCGGCAGTCTTCTCGGGAAATCGGGTTTCGCGTTATCGCGAAACTTGTGAGCACGGTTCTCGTGCTACCCAAAACCCCGAAACCTGATGGGTCAGAACGTCAACGCTCTCCGTTCCTGTCGGGGATTTCCCTATCGGAAAATCGGAACATACGATGTCATGTTTTACTGCCTCCTTAAATATCCGAACCTCGAACTCCGATGCACACGTGCAATATCCCCTTGCCACGTCGCCTCCTCTCTCTCTTCTCTATTAGGAATCGCGTGATCGCGATTTCACAGGTTGCGATCTCTTTGCACCGGAAAATCCCGAATGTCAAATCCCGATTCTCCGGATTGTGAACACATGTCCAGTTTGGGATCCACGGTCCTAATCTCTTCGGGAAATTGCAAATCGCGATTTCGTTTTTCAAAAGTCCCACTACCACGGAACCTCTGATATCCCGATGGCTGAAGTTATGATGACTCTTGGGCTCCTCCTGTGCCTAAGGCTAAACCCCTGGCAACTTCACCAAGATCTGACGGTCGGCGGGTTTTCGCAAATCTTCCCTGCGAATCCTAGTCGTCGATTCCTCCTCCTTGAGGAATTCTTCCGCTCTAGAGCTCCTTCCTGTTTGAACCTTCTCCTGGGTCCGTCTCCACAGTATCACAAAGGAACTATCCCTCCTGAGCTTGTCAACTCTAACTCCTTTAGAGAATTTGCACACACTTCTCGTGCTTAACCTTCAACAACGCTCAAAGTGTTGAATCTTCCAGACTCTGTACACTTCTAGAAACAACAGTCTCTACCTTCTTCTGCTCAGATTATCCACTGAGACTTCAAGTTCAACCTGCACTTCTCCTGCACGACTCTACCAACCCAAACCAACTTCTGGGTGAATGAGAATAAGGGTTTAACTGTCAAGCCTCATCAACGCACTCTATGCGGATGAATTCAACTGCACTCTATGCAGGAATCTCCTGGCTCAAACAGAGAAACAATTGAAACTTATTCTCTCCTCTCTCAGACTTCAGTTAAACCTCTGAAACCTTAAGCGCAACATATTCAAAACAAATGCATGACCAGAAAACAAACGTCCATGAGCACATAAACAACATACACAGAGAAACAACACCAACCATGAAATTGAATCAAAGACTCTCTTCTATTAATTCAAAAACATCTGTACATGGGTGTTCTTCACAAATTCTCTGCTTGCTCTCCCCTCTTGCTCCTGAATGAATGATTCTGAATTATTTTTACAATGTACAAGTGAGTGTGTCTATATCTGTTTTCCCTCTCATACTCTAAAACTGTCTAATCTAGACTTAAACATCTATCTACCTGCATTAAATCTAATAAATGCCTCCTATCTAATTCAGACAAGCGCGTAAGGCTCGAGGTCTGATACAATACAATAGGCACTCCTTCATAAATGTTTCCTTGAAGGATATGGCACTTCATCTTTAATGAAAATTCAAAAAGTTATCAAGCTTATATGTCATGTGTTTAAAAACACATGCGTTGTCTCCATACTTGCTGAGTTGGCGATGCTCTTGCATCAATGGACAACTGTTTGGTATATTTTCACATGGATCTATAGTGTAATTCAAATTGGCAGCCATGTATGCAAAGCTAGTATAGATTGTAATGAGCAACTAGTTCTTCCAGCTCGGTCCCTATTACTCCACTTATGAGTCTTATAATGTATTTCGGCCATCACAAATACTCCTATGACCTCACACATTAGGGGGCATCTGTTATAGAAAGATTTGCCTCACCCTATGGAAAATTTCAAAGAGGGCATTTTTCCATTTCCCTATGCAAACTTGAAGTCCCTTTTTGCAAATCCCAAAGCTAAAAACATTATTTTTCCACATATATGCGCCCTACCTATAGTTCAACATGTGTATATGCAGATTGCACCACTAGAACCCACGTACATTGGTATTTGTGCCCAAAATTAAAAAAATGGTGTCAGGTTTCTATGTCACGTCATGAGATCCATGATCCTTGACCTTACACATACTGAAAACATTCTGACTCAACCCTTCAGTTCACTTGAAGGCTACAAATAGGCCAAATCCTAGCTATGGAAAAGAGGAGAAGAATTCAACTTTGAGAGCAAAGTTACCATGGAAAAATTATTCACCTCATATTGAGTCTGCATCCCTTTGTCCTTTTAAGTCTGAACACATTGTTCATCCCCCAAGCTCTTCCCTAAATGATTGAGAACCTCATTGTCTCTCTTATATGAGATTTTCTTTGGTGGAGGATTCAAGTGGTGGAGGCCCATCTGGAAGGAACTTAGTTTCTCGGTTCTTAACCATGCTGACACGGAAGTTTCTAATTCATTCACTTCTGCTGATTACATTTTAATAGAAATACTCTTTTCTCGTCCAATTAATATCTTGAAAATATTTGAATTGTTATTCCATGGGTGTATTTTTTATGAATGTTGATGGATTATGCCTTTGAATATGCTAACATTATATATTATCACCATATGCTTGCATTTCTTGGTTGTTGAGGACTAGTTGCAAGGGTATTGCTTTGGGTCGAGTGCTTAATGATGGACTTCATCGAACGTTTGGATGAAGTAGGCCTTTTATCTTATCTTGCTAGCATATTTGTTTATATAGCATACTTGATATTAGAGTTGATTTCTGTAGTCATTTCCATATGTTGTGGTTTACCCCTAGCCATAGAGATATTTTCCTCGTAACACTATTGGAAAACGAAAATGATTTTTCTATACAAATAATGTAATTAATTTTGTATTCGGTGAAAGATCTATGTTGTGTTGGTTTTGTCACTTGGGTGAGCAAAACAACAACACTTGCATGTCTAGATAAGCTTGCTAGACAAGACACAAGATTGTGAGTGGGTTAGACAAACCAAACACATATCAAAACAAATAAATAAAACAACAACAACTAAGAAATAAATGTTAGAAAGACTGAGAAACTTAGAACCATGAAAATAAAACAATGACCAACATAATGCTACCAATGGATCAATAGATTAGTAGGCAAAACACCATAGAGAAAGGCATGGACTTATGAGTCCCCTCTTCCTCCTTGGGAGGTATCTTGAGTTCCCTAATTGAGAGGTCTTCACTATTTAGAATGGAAGAAATGACAAATGGTGAAGAAACAAAATGCATATTCCCTCAAGAGGTGAGTGGAATGGCCTATTGCAATGGTGCTTGAAGGCTTCAAAGAGAAAAGAGGATTCTCAAAGAAGAATTCTTGCAACATAAAAATACCTTGAAGATCTTATTTTCTTAACACACCCATGGCTCATATTTATAGCATCCATAGATGGAAAAATGTAATCGGTTCATAGTGTGAACAATGGGCCTTTTAGAGCACCCTCTAGACCTTGACTAGCCCCCAAGATAGATTTTGCTCATATATGAGTGTCAAATCATGTTGGGGGTTGGTACAGAAGTGGTTGAGAGGTCGAAAGGATCCATAAATGCACCGTTCATAGAAGTGCACGGATTTTTTCATACACAGATGCACATTTTGCGGATAGTGCGTGTTGAGGCCAATGTTGGCCTACACACTCTACACATTGTGCGCACGCTCCCTTTGGTGACTTTTCCCACTTTGATTTTTTGACCCAATTGTATAGTTTTTTCCTTCTGGATGGATTTCAGTGTTGTAGGTGGACTAATGGTTGCTGGCATTGATGTTTTATTTAACCATTTGTGTGAAATGTTGCAGATGATTTTTCAGTGATAATAGATGCCCCCTAATGTGTGAGGTTAGGAGCATATGTATAGCCAAAATAAATCAATGTTTCTTTTGCTGAGAGTACCATTGTAATGAAGAATGGAGAGAGAAACTGAAAGAGAAATCCTTTAGAGGGAGAGGGAAAAATGTGGAACCCAAACCATTCTCGAGGAAAAAATAAATCTGTGTACAAACGAGGCAAGCATGCCCCATGCTCATGTCATGAAACATAAATGTGTCACTGTAATTGAAGGTGTATGTTGATGTAGATAACTGCAGTGCCCTCGAGGGTGGTTGATAACGACATATGACATTTTTGAATGGTGAACGGGATCTAAAGTGAGTCAAGGATGACTGTAAGAATTGTCGATGACTCGTAGGCATTGATGGCCTAACAAATTCAGAGGTCTTCGGCTGGTATGAAACAACTGCAATAGTCGCATAGTAAGACCCACCGTAACATGGGAGTTTGTTGAATTTGAATGTTATGGAGGTCAATGGAATCAAAAAGAAATGATGATTCTCTCTGTGTCGTCCGAGACTCCTCATTGAAAAGGTAATGAGAGTCAAGATATTGCCGCCCTTCTGGAAAATGTGTTGATGTCGACATGAAGGGAGATGCGACGCTAAGAAGAAAATGGCTTCTTGAAATCCACTGAGTAATACGTGATATCGGATATTGACGGGTAACATGAACGAAGTCAAGATGATGTGGGACACAAGAATGCCCTTGGTTGGGATGATTAAGGATTATTGGCAGTAACCGTAAAACTAGATCTAGCATCAGGGGGATGACTAAATATGGGGTTAAACTATGCCAGAGGATAACAAAGTGGACAAAATAAGAGATCGTGGGTACATGGACTTGGGATACTCGGGGTTTGTTAACAATGTCAATATGAATAAAAGGTGGATTCCCCAACCAAGTCAACATGGGTTATTTTTCCAGGGAAAAGAAGGCCATCAAGTATGACGATGAAAAAGCTATGTATATGTTGGAAACAAAGGCTTTATACAATTACAAAAGAAATAAAGAATAATTTGGGTTGAGTATACAGATACAGAAATGGGTGTCCCAGTGAAAGATGGATTGGCCTGTTTAGGGAACAAGTTTGTGAAAGAGAACTGATGGAGGGTGGGGACCCCATGCGTGGGGTTCTGTATTGGGGAAAGGGATGGAGGATAATTTATAGATGGGCAAATTGATGGTGGATGATATGGAGGGCTAATGAAACTGCAGAGATGCAGTCAATAGAACCAAGATGATATGACTTGGGATTCCATTGGGAAGGTTAGAAATATGATGAGAAGAAGTATGGGGTTCATTCTCGAAAGTACATAATACTATCAGGACTCCCATCCCTAGGGGGTGAAATTGACATGAGTGTCAAGTTACCAAGGGGAACTATGAATGGGAAAACTCATGTGGGGGAGAGTGCTATCAGATGACAATACGAAAAATGCGATAGAGGTGAAGATACTGCAGAGACGAATGTAGGGATCCTAAAAGTAAATGTCAGAGGGTTTGACTGGGATATGCAATTGATTTACAAAGGGAATAATTACATGCCAGTGTCTAACATTTACCTGAAGGGGCTGTAAGATTTTCTAAACAAGTACCTATGCACATGAAAACCAAATACCCGATGTGAACAATATCCGATGAGAAAAATCATATAACAACTATTTGATAAAACTAAAAGTGAGCATGTGTACCTGAACGTGATGTGAGAAAAAGGCTTCTCTAGGGCCAAATGCAGATGATGATCTGGGGAATGTGAATGTGTGTAGATGGCAGGATCAGGATCTCATGGCTAAGAAAGGATCGGAAAATGGAGGCTCTGGGCTCCTGTAACAGAGTGTGGAAGTTGGGAAAAAGGGGCTATATATGGATGGTGGGACCACAATGCCACCTCATTTGTATCTGTCACTATTGATGAGTGAACGAGATAGCTGTGAAGAGTTTTCAAGATTGTGGGAGAATGAGGCTACCGATCTGGGTCTGGCGAGAGACATGTTAGTGGTCATATGATCCCGCACCTTGTGAAATTCATATTTTGTAGGTAGCGGATGTACGGAGGGTTGTACAGGGGGTTTTAAGGGTAGGGGGGTGAAAGGCCTCTTGTGAAAGAAAAAGTGCTCGATGATGGAGTGCATTCCATGGAAAACCGGGGGAGGTGAGTTCCTCCAAGATATCTTCATCGTAGTGGAAAATGAGAGAATATAGGAGATAATTTATGATGGTAGGGGGAACCATCAACGGGTAAGTGTTATTTTCCTCTAGGGATGAGGATGTAGGAGGGATATTGTGCAAAGGGTGTGAAGATTCACTTGAAATGAACCGAATGTCATGATAATGTGGAGGGTACCTCATTCATGTTGAGACTGATGAAGAGACATAACGAATGTCATTAATGTGAGGAACAGTAGGGAGAGCCTGAAGGATCCCAGGTAGGGATGTTTGTCTTACTGCGGCTAATGTTTGGGGAAATTAAGGTAGAGTTGGGCAATGATGAGTGTAGTGGCCATATTTTGAACATACAACACAAGTGAATTTGGTTTTTAGCCCTTTATTGCGTGTGGTTGAGGACTTCGTAGTAGCAATGGATGTACTTGGTGGAGTGGTGAGAAATGTGGTTTCTTTAGGGAGCTAGATCAGATTGTGTAACTCGGTAAGAGTAGGACATATGTTGGTGGGGTTTCCTTCTCTTTCGCCTAGTGCACAAGTAGGTTGATCTCAAGGAGGAAGTGGAGTTGTGGTATCATTCTTCTTTTGTCTGCCCCCAGTGGTGGGGGTGTTACTGCTAGTTGGGGGTGGGGGTGGTGTGGTAGGAGCCTATACGGGGATCTGCATCGATAATCTCTTTGTCTGAGGAGGGAGATATGGCGTAGGGACCATTGTGAGTGGATGGAGATACCATACAGGGATGGAAAGAACCATGTGTGGAAGGGTGAGAGTAGAAGCTACCTAGAATGCTTGGACTCCAGGTGGTGGGTAGAAGAAGGGAATTTGGGTGATGGCTTGGGGGACTGTTATCCATAAATTTGGTCATTGTGATGATGTCATGATGATGTCATGATGATGGAAAATAAACCTCTTTATCAAGAACACTTTCCTGAGAAAAGTTACAGTTGTCTTCTTCCAGAACTCACATTTTGAAACATGTTCGCAGGCTGCTTATATGATCACCTGCGGGAATTCAAGTTTCTCGCAGTCTGCTTTAGATTAGGATGTGAAATTCTCACACTGTACTCATGGTTAGGGTGCGAACATGCTTTTACAAAGGAAAAATATAAAGATATCGAACCTTCTAGAAGGGAATCTTCTAGAAGGGGTGAGTTGTCTTTCGAGTGGTTACTCAAGTACTGTCATTCCAGATATCTTGGGATCATTCCCTATCCAAGTAACTAATCTACCTCTTCCTATATATTGAGGGGATTGCTCATGGAAAGAGTTAATAGAAGTTCAGTTAGCAGCAAGTTAGAAAGAGATTGATTGGAGAATTAGTGCAAGACTGTATGGAGGATAGATGCTACAGCAGCAAGAGACAACAACAAGGTCATCACATGTGGTAGACTTTCTTCATACATGAGCAAGTGTGTGTGTCAGAGATGGAAGCCGTTGAAAGGAGACCTATGACATCAAGGCTCAGGTTGTAAGTTTCACTTTCTATTTAATTAATACAGCAATATGTCCCTTTCCCATAAAGATGATGTCATTTTATTACATAATTCCTTGATCATATGTATAGACTAGACATTGAATATCTTAACTTGTCTTTACGATTCAGGACACTATATATTAATCTGCCTTTACTCGATTGGTTCATTTTTCCTGATCCTGACGAGACGAGCATTGAAGCAAAAAGCTTGGAACAACAAATACATAAGGAAAGCGATCACAAGGCATGTCCATAACCCTTATCTCTTAGTTCATTCAATAGGCTAGATCTAGGGAAAGTGTATTATTCTATCCTCTTTTGTTCTAGATACAGGTGGACCTTAGGAGGCCTAGTGTCCGCACTCACGGAATTATCCTATAACAAAAATTGGCAATTTAATCGACTTATCCTCTTCTTTGGTTTTTAAACTTCATGGCCATTTTCCCCTTGATTTTTCCTTGATTTGTTCTGTCTTTCCCAGTCCTCGTGGATACCCCCGAGACCTTCCGGGTCTATAAGCCAATTTGATTTTTTCTTTCTCTTTCAAATTTTCATTAGTTTCATGGATTCTCAAAGATCAGGGTCCATTAAAGTACCAAGCGAGAACCTTGACCGCTCGCGACCTTCTTATACATTCCAAGCAGCGGATAGCCGCGATGTCGATCAAAGTGGCACACGCGCAGAACTTTAATTTCCTCGCGATCGTTCCACACTAGCCTCGCTAACATTTTTTGAAAAATTTTTGAATTCAAGATTTGACCGTCAATAGTTCATATATGTTGATTTGACCTCTTTGGCTTATTACATCCGTGACTTACATATCTTTTTCTACAATTTGCTTGCTGGAACTGATCTAGGTTTTCTAGGTTTTTCTTGCTTTTGAAATTTGACTTTCATTTCTTAGCTTTGTTGGCTTTGTCATTCTCTATGCTTTATAGAGTTGAGTGTATCCGACTCGCTGAGAACCGTGGATTGGTTGAGATTTGAGTTTTTGGTGTTTCTCTTGTGCTTGTTTGTTCGAAAGGACAAAATTTTTCATTTACAATGAGAAGCCCTTGGTTTGCTTTTGTTTTTGCTTTTCATTGAAAGTTTTGGATTTTGGGTTATTTTGGTTGAGTTGTTATTATTTGGTTTTCTTTTCTCATTATTCGTGAGTTCTTCTTTGAAAGTGAATTGCATATTTTCTTTCAAGTTGTTGTTGCTTTTGCGAGAACATTGAAAAATCAAAGTTTTAAGAGTATTGAAGTTTTGAAAAGACATTTTGACATTGTTCATTGCTGCTACGATTGTTTGCATTGGCATTCCAGCGAATTTGGAGTGATTACATTTTGCATTCGATGGACGAGGAATGGATGGATGATGGATGGGGATGGATGGATGAGGAATGGATGGATGAAGGATGGATGGAATGGATGGATGGAATGGATGGAGGAAGGAGGAAGGAAGGAAGGATGAAGGAATGGATGGAATGGATGGACGGATGGATGGAAATGGATGGAATGGATGGACGGAGGATGGAATGGAATGGATGGACGGATGGACGGAGGATGGATGGACGGAGATCGGAAGAGGACTGAGGATGAGGACGGATGGATGGAAAGAGGAGGACGGAATGGACGACGATGGAGGAATGGACTGGACGGAATGGAGGATGGAATGGAAGGAATGGAATGGAGGAAGGAAGAAGGATGGACGGATGATCTGAAATGGATGGATGGATGGACGGAAGGAATGGAATGGACGGATGGGAAATGGATGGATGGATGGAGGATGGACTGGATGGAATGGAAATGGAATAATGGAATGGAATGGAGGATGGATGAGAATGGATGAGGAAAGTGGAATGGAATGGAATGGAGGAAGGAGATGGAATGGAGGAGACGGATGGAAAGGATGGAAAGATGGAATGGAATGGACGGAATGATGGATGGAGGGATGGATGGATGGACCGCGGACGGATGATGGATGGATGGAATGGATGGAAAGGACGGAGGAAGGACGGAGGAATGGAAATGGAATGGATGGATGGATGGAGGAATGGAGGAATGGATGGAATGGATCAGAAGGAAAGGAGCTGGAAAGAAGGACATGGATGGAAGGAAGATGGATGGATGGAGGAAGGACATGGATGGAGGATGAATGGATGGATGGAATGGATGGATGGACGATGGAAGGATGGATGATGGATGGAATGGACAAATGGATGGAATGGAGCGGACAGACCCTTTCGACCAAATCGTCGAGGATCGCGTTTAGTGAAATCTTTTCCTCATGGATGGATTTTCCGCTATAATCATCATCATCGCTCCCGATGACCAACATAAAACGGCTTTTATTTGTCCTTGGGGCATTACTTACTGTAAACTTCCCTTCGGGTCTCAAAACGCAGGTTCTACATTCCAATGTGCTATGCCTTACGCATTTCGTTTGTTATCGTTATATTGTTCAACCTTATTTGGACGACGGTCAGTTCATTCTATACGGGCTTAATCCATCACCCTACCTTATCTCCGACCAATTTTTGTTCGCTACATTCTATCGCATTCGCTGAATCCTCATAAATGTGTATTTTGTGTAGAATTTGGCCATCTCCTTGGTTTCATCAAGCTACCATGGGATCTGCGTAGATCCTATCAAGGTCGAGGCTTTTCTTAATCTCCCTCGCCTTCTCTTCTTGGCGCCGGGCCAAAGTTTGCAGGAAAGAAAACTTTCTTCATCAATTCATCCCTAATTGGTTGAGATCAATGAGGTTTCACACGCCTTCTAAAGAAAGGTTCGTAGTTTGTATGGGATAAAGTTGCTCACAACGCCTTTGCTTTAAAGTTGTCCCTACCAAATCTCCTCTTCTTTTTCTCCTGATTATAGTCGAGATTAATTCCTTTATCTAGTCAAGGTCTCGGAGCATATATTATCGGCATGGTCCTCATTCAATAGGATGATAACCACGATGAACATGGTATCTATTACTTGAGTAGAAGCTTATCATCCACAGAAATCATACCAACATGTTGAGAAGATGGCCTTCGCTGTTGTTCAAGCAAAATTAACGCTTCGTCATTACATTCTTCAGAAGACTACAAAGTGATTTCGCACTGTAACTCCATGCAACACATATTGACACGCCAATTTCTGGGGGGCAAGTACTCAAAGTGGATTGTTATTCTCCGTGAGTTCGACGAATTTGATCGCGCCACGCCGAAGAAATCCCTAGTTTTCGCAGAGATAATTTGTGACTTTCCCCACACCGCTACCTAAAAGGTAAGCAGCTTTGATTCACATTCGACGAGTCACTTTTCCTTATCACATCGAAGTGATATTTGGTATGGAGATGTCATCATCTATCTCCAAACTCAAACTTTCCCACCTACATTGTCCAGTAATGAACAACATCGTATATGTTATCAAGCTTTCCAGTACATTATCCTCGGCGATAATCTTTAACAACAGGTATCGACTGCCTTTTCATGCTGTTTGGACTTTTGACGAAAGCCGAAAGCTTTGAATGACCGCTTTATCCAAGAGCGTAGGTGGTCATAAGGTTCGGTATGCTAATGCCTTAAGATCTTACTTTGCAAAGCATTTTGGCCTTATTCATCATCGTGATTATCAGTCTTTAAGTGTCATGCCTCGCCAGACTTATAATCGTGAAGATTAGATCGTGATCCCCGCCCTTCATCCTTTCCAATAGGTCCTTTTGCTAAATGGGGCATTGATTTCATGACATGTCACCATCACTTGGTTGGGGGGCATGGTTACATTATTGAAGCTATTGATTATTTCACAAAGTGGGTCGAGGCACTGCCGACAAATGATAATACTAGGAATACTGCAGCCTTATTCCTTTTAATCATGTCATCACTCGTCTTGGTGTTCAGATTATCGTTACTGATCACGGGAGTCATTTTAGAAATAACATGATGTCCGAACTTATCGAGAAGTTATTGGGCCTTCATTATGATAGCTCAACACCCTATTATCCACAGCCAATGGTCGCTGAAGCCATTAATAAAGTTCTTATAACTATGATTCGACGGATGATAGAATCCATAAAACCAAATTGGCACACACAATGTTATTTTCGATAATAGGGCATATCGCATATCCGTTAAGTCTTCCATCGATTTCACACCTTTCCGATTAGTTTTTTGGCATGGAAGCCATTCTACCAAAAGAATGTGAGATATCGTCTTTGAAACTAGTCAGAGTTTTACTAATATCATCAAGAGGAACATCTATTGTAATTTGATGCATAGATGAAACTCAATCGGTGGACGCCACTTTGTAATACAGAAGCCCAAAAAGTGTTAAGGCAATGGCGACGACAAGCATGTCGAACCTCGTGTCTTCTTCGAAGGAGATCTTGTTCTTCATATGAACAAGATAAAGATGTTTTAGAGCCGGGAAATTGAACCAATGTGGCATGGGTCTTATATTGTTAGTAAAGTTTTGGCAAAAGGAGCATATGAGTTAAGTAGACCATGATGGTGTGCCTTTGAGTGAACCCAAAGAATGGGTTATACTTGAAGAAGTACTACGCATGAGTCATTTATGCATAAGTACTTGTATTTCTATGTATCATACTAAGTGAGTGTGTTACTTTAAGTTTACCTTGACGTTATTTGTTTTTTTCCCTTACGTGACGTTATATTTGATTGCCAGATGTCGAAGTATTCGCTAACTTTATATTGGTTTCTCAACATGGTGCTAGTCGAATACTTAGAACCCATTTCTCCATTGCCATAATTTATGCCCGACAAATGAACTCATATTCTATGAGGTATGTCTTGGCCGAAAGCAACCAACAATATCGCAGAGTATAGCGCCAGTGTTGAATTATTGCTGATGCTATCTCTCTAATTGGCTATTTGGTTGTTCGGTTCGACTCGCTAGCCATAGTACTACGTACTTCTAATGTATATTCGATACAAAGTCCTACTTTATTAAGGTGTATTTGCGATTCACCTCTTGGAGCATATTTTGATTACATAGAATATCAACACATTCCAGATGTCTAAATACATTGATGATGCTTTAGCTAATTATGTATTGGACAGCATTTAAATAACTTATAAAAATCAAACACATTAAAATATACACAAATGTAAATCTAATACTATAAAAAAAAAAAAACATGTATATATATAACAATCAAAAGTTTCATTTTACAAAATGTGTCCAAGACCAAAATATCAAAAAATGAAGCTCATAGATTCTACAAAGTGACATCACTAATTATGTTTACGATAGCATGCTAAGGTCTCCGCTACCAAGGAGCAACGCATCTATTAGAGTGAAACTTCCTATTTGGTAGATTGGACAATATGGGATCTCCTCCGAGTATTCCTTCGAACATCTGACATCAAACCCTCTAAGTTTTTCTCCACCGCCTCATAATCCTCAACATCCCATCATGGCACTGTAGACTCCTCTCCTCGTCACTGAATAGGAGAACTACCAGCAAGTCTATATGCCCCAACATCTCTGTTATCAAGAAATTCTTGTTAGTCTTGGATGATTCTATAAACCAAAAACATTTAATATAATGAAAATACAAAACAAAAAAGTTAAAAGTTGGTGCGTTTTACCAATATTTCCCCACTGTGTGTCTTTAGGAAGGGCAAGGTCAAGATCGCCATGAAATTCCAAGCTAGCATATGCATAATATTCTACCATCAACACCTAGCCTTGAAGCCAAATAAAAGTTTATCGTCATATTTGATGATCGGTCCTGTCACATGTCTCGCCATAAGTTGGCACCATCGTAAAATCCTTGGGTCCCTGGGACCCAAAAAATGCCAATCAGCCTAAGTTTTCCATACATTAATCGAACCTCTCGTATTAGGTTGACACCAAATAAATGATCCATAACCAAATCAAGCTTAGATTTCGCCTCTATTTGGTCATTTACTTTAGGTTATGAACACCGCGTCACCTGCTTGAAGACCCGGCTTGATACTGAGAGTTATTATTGAAAATAGCTCGAGACATATGCTGTAAGGAAGACTTCTATCCGAAATATAGTGAAGAGAATGGTCCGAGAGTATATCACCCCATATGGCCACTTTTCTCTGGCTGCTCCGCCAGCACGCAATACCTCGACAATACTACTCATTTTCATGCCAATTTCATAAGCACTGCTAACATATGAACCCCTGGCCTTGACAACCTGGGCCAAGAAATAGATATCCTCGATTCCAATGGCCAATGTGGGCACCCACATTGAAAACCTGTATCCGAATCCCACATCCCGACTAAATGTTCCAACAATCGAACCCGGGCTCTCATGCCCAGTATGCTTAAAATACTTTTAGGAGACCACAATCTCGTAAAACAGCGATGGTTTGAGGATGATTTTCAGCGGCGGAATTATCATCCTCGTTCTTCCTCTCCATTCGAGCAAAGATTGTGATAGTTATTAACCTGCATAGTAATCATGGGAAGATAATTAATAACTTGAATCATTGAAAATTTGGTTTAAATGGCTAAATTTTATACAAATTTTCGGGCACTGCGCTGTTCGCAGGTGAAGTATTTTACACAGTGCGGGTTTCCCGCATTCTACGTTAAGCTCGCTTGCGGGAATTAATGTTTCTCGCAGGCCCCGTATGTGTGGCCTGCGAGAATCCTCTCGTGCGCATAGGGTTTCAATTTTCATCCTAAAAATTAATATTTAACCATTCAAATCATAAATTTAAACCATGAAAGGATAGGGAATTGAACACTTACTAGTTTGATCCAGACGGTTCGTGAAATGATGTCCCGAAGCTCCTGCAAATCGACAAGGAATGATCTGAGGTAAAATGGAAATTTTGCACTACAATGGTAATAGGTAAAACATATGGTAAAATGAATAGCTCTTGTTTTATTTACTTTTTACCATATTAAAAGTGGGTTTTTTATATTATCTACTTTTACCCTAATTTCTAATACAAAAGCGAGTGAAATGACTTGCAGGTACCCAATGTAGATGATTATGGATGAATTTTTTTTTGCGATATGATGCATTTTTATTCTTGCTTCCTATGGTTTGATTTCAAGACCTCAAGTGACTTTTATCCATTATAGCACTTGTGAAAAACCTAGAACGCGATCGAAGCCGCTATTTTATCTCTTTTCCGGGCTGGATATGGTTACATGAAAAGGAACCCCCTCGAGTTAACTTTAAGCTCTTTTCATGACTCTTAAATATGAAAAGATTGCCGGTGCGATTCGTTTTCACACTCGTTAAATTATTTGAGATCACGCATCCTTCGAGCGATAGTTAAACCCTTTTTCTGGCCTCGTTGGACTAATTTATGAAAAATGAACCAAGAGAGTTCTCTTTGAGTGTTTTTCCAAACTCTATAATCTTGAAAACCTTCGAGTTTTCTCTATCTTTCGACTCGCTAAAACAAACATTGATCCATCTCGCGATGGGACCGCAACCACCTTCAGTGGTTCGTTAAAATAATTCGAGGGACTCGGCCCGGCGATGAGCTTATATCAACAAGCATATGTGATCCTCAAGCTTATATGTAAAAATAAAGAGGTACTTTCCAAATGGTGGGGAAAATTTAAAGGGATATGTTTCGCTTTTGTGTTAATTGGCAGTAAGTGTCGCCTGAACATGACACCCTCTTTTCATCATTTGAAGCCGGCTTTGGGAAATCCATCCGTCTCTCATTCAATCTGCATAACAAGGTATTTTCCATGTGTCGCCTTGAGTCAATGCTACCAAATCATCATCGATCGTGTCGTCTATATGTTCAAGAGCATTCCAAACCTCTTTCGAGCCGGCCATCTTCAATTATACTTTCATTCCATTCCGCCTTCCCCGCGGTCCAAAAGTCCAAATTGTCTCATGCTTTGTTCTCAATTCTTCAAAATTTGTTATTCATTCGTCACCGATGTGGGATACATCAAGGCTCCTCCTGACGAAGTCTTGTTCACGACCAAAGAATATCCATAATCAAGATTTAGAAATTATTCAGTACCTTAAAGCTTGCATGCCCCAATGGCAAGATTCTCTCTTTCGACAATGGGTTTACATCATCAATCTTCCTCGATTGAAAGATTCCTGGCCGGACCGCTTGACATCGTAAACTCATTTATTAACATTCGATGGATTGTACTTTGGTATCTTGGGAGTCATCGACATTAATGGTGATTTCCCTAGCACTTGATTACCGGTCATTGTGTATACCGTTAACAAGCGCGGTTTCTACCATGTTCGACTCGGACATTACGTAATCACATGGTAAGATTCATACTTTTGCGATGAGGTTTGAAGACCCCGGATATTATCTTTGCGATCTAGGTTATGCATGGAGTATGTATTATTTGTGACACATAGATCCACCATGTATGTTTCGTATATGTCATTTTGATTTCAAATTTGTCGCGTAGATCCACAATGTATCTGCGTGTATCAGGTTATATAGTGACAAAGATGGATCTATGTTGTATGATTGGTGGCCATGACTCATTTCTATAATGTCATCACCTAAGATCCGAGTATGGGAATGCCTACCTCCTAATTGATATATATGATATTCACTGATGCTTGATGTTCTGCGTGTCTCTCATTGTGCTCTTGGTTCTTGACACATACACGCAGTTTACAAAGTCTATCGACCATCACCGGTTCCGCTTCTCAGACCGGTAGGGGCATTCATATCCATAAATTTGGTTTAGCCAGGATGATGTCATGATGATGGAAAATCAACTCATTATCAAGAACACTTTCCTAAAAGTTACGCTGGTTTCTTCCAGAACTCACATTTTGAAACATGTTCGCAAGTCGCTATATGATCACCGCTGGAATTCAAGTTTCTCGGCACCGCTTTTAGATTGGGTATGTGAACTTCGCGACCGGCATCATGGTTAGGTGCCAATGATTCTTGGCGCAAAGGAAAAAGATAAATATTCAACTCTAGAAGGGAATCTTCTAGAAGGGGTGAGTTGGCTTTCTAGTGGTTACTCAAGCATCACTTCCGTATATCTTGGGATCATTCCTCATTCAAGTAACTAATCTACCTTCTCTTCCCATACGAGGGGATCGCTCATGGAAAGGGTTAATAGAAGTTCAGCTAGCAGCAAGTTAGAAAGAGTTTAATTAGGGAATTAGTGCAAGACTCTATGGAGGAATGATGCTACAGTCGTTAAAGAGACAATGTTAGGCAATAATCATATGTGGTAGACTTTCTTCATACATGAGCAAGTGTGTGTGTCGAGTCGAAGCTTGAAAAGGAGAATTCATGACATCAAGGTTCGTGCTGTAAAGTTTCACTTTTCATTTAATTAATACGTTAATATAATCCCTTTCCCATAAAGATGATGTCATTTTATTACATAATTCCTTGATCATATGTATAGACTAGACATTGAATATCTTAACTTGTCTTTACTTCGATTGGTTCGTTTTGTTCTGATCCAGACGGGACGAGAGCATTGAAGCAAAGCTTGGAACAACAGAGACAAAAGGAAAGCGATCACAAGGTATGTCCATAACCCTTATCTCTTAGTTCATTCAATAGGCTAGATCTACGGAAAGTGTATTATTCTATCATGTTTTGTTCTAGATACCAGGTGGATCTAGGGAGGTCGGTTAGTGCCCGCACCTACGGACTTATCCTATAACAGGGACTATCTCCCAAACCGGGATTTTCCCCTGGAGGGGAGGAAAATCTGGGATAAGTGGTGTAGTGGGGAGCTGAGGGAGCTCCTGAGGTAATAGTTCTCCATGTGGTGGAACTTCAATGTGGGGAGTGGCCTCGATGGGAGGAGTATTGGCTCCAATATTTGTTTCATTAGAAGACACGACACAGACTTGTGTTGAAGGGTATAGGAGAGGTGGTGCTCCATGATATGTCCCCAACAAGGATGGGTCCTTGAAAATTCTGGGACCCATGTCGATGACTGAAAAAAAAATCTGAGCTAGTGCGGACAAGGGGGAGAATGTTATCAATGTTGGCAGAATGATTAGGTTTGTAATGTGTAAGTTGGTCGATGGGGACGATTTTTCTATTATGGGGGAACATCATCATAGAAAACACAGAAGAGGCTATTGCCTTCATAGCATACATGTAGCTATGTCCAAACAAGATATTGTAATCAATTGGGGCATCAATAACTTCAATGTTGATCAAGATGGTTTTTCCCCCAAGTTCTACGGGGACATTTTGGAAGAGCCCTTCAGGGGATGATGGTCGACCGTCATAATATCTTAGGGTGATGGAAGATGGTACTAGCTCAGGTGAGCCGAGTTTCTGCCATACTACTTTGGACATGATGCATGTGGATTCTCCTTCATCAATAATGCATCAATGAACTATGATGTTCCAGATATTAACTAGTATCTGAAAAGCTACTAGGGTGGGGAGGCATGGTTCTCTACTATCTAGATCAAAGGTGATGAGTCAAGTAACAGCTCTGTCAACCGCCCCCAAGGTGTAAAGCAAGTATTTCTGCTGAGTTGGACAGGTTTGGAGGACCTCCAATATAGACATGGTTGCAGGAGACTGTGCTAAGTCGTTGACCAAACTGTATTTATGGGCTACCATAGTATGAGGGTTATGTACGTTCCGTCATAACGACATACGGGGTATACAAGGGTTTCATGTTAGGGAATGGAATCATCAATGGTTTTTCGGCTGTAGCTGGAGCCTCTTTTGAGGTGGTTGGGGTAGATTCAGGGGGAACACCATACTGGCGACCGCGTGTTTTCAAAAGAATCTCTTCTTCGCTAGTAAGGAGGATGTTGCGATTGGCCAGATTTCTAGGTTGATTGGGACCTAGGTTTTGATACTGCCCCATTTGTGGTGGGTCTGGGTGTACCTCTTGTTGGGTATTCATCACACCTTGGTGTGGAATAGGGTTTTTCAAAACAACCGAACGTGGTGGTTGCAAATACTGTTGTGGGGCCTATTGAGGGGTAGGCGATGCTCGAGGACGTTGTGCGTTCATGGACTCTTTCATCTTTTTGAAGTCGGAAATTTGGGGGAAATGGTGTGTATAATATCCATACTCACCACATAGAGTGCAAGGGAAGTTCATTCTGAGGTTATTGTTCTTCCCTTGTCATGGTTGATTTTTATTGTTGCCTCCTTGGGGGTTTTGGTTGCCCCCCGCTGGGTGGTTTTGTTGGGGGTTATTTCCTCCTAGTCTGGGGTTGTTATTGTTTCAGTTTTTCCCTTTCTTCTTGGCATTATTCGACAGATGGGCCAAATTTTTCATATTAATTTGTTCAAAAGTTTAAGGTTGTTGAACGGGAGAGGGTTGAACAAAGTTAACACCAACATGTTGTTGTCTTGGTGGAGGAGCAACCGGCTGGGGAGGACCAGGAAATGAAAAATATGGATTTTTTTGTGGAGACAATCCATATGGCATGTAAGAAGTTGAAGCACTTCCACTACTGCCAAGGTTGTATGCAGAGGTATAAGGTGAACTCGTACTTGTTTGAGAGACTAGAGACATCATGGGTATTGGTGAGGGTCCACCCATTGGTGGAGGGGGAGAAACAAGATATGACTGTTGGTGAGTGGAAGGAGGGTTATAAGACATCCCTCCATATGGTTGCGGATATTGAGGTGCACCATAAGTGGGTGACAAGTGGCCATAAGGGTTGAGATGGTTCATAGAACCAATAAACCGATCCACAGCGTGGGACATTTCAGGTTTGTCCTGGCCGAATGGTATGGGTCTGGGCGCGTATGGAAATACTATGTACAAGTAAACTGACTAAGCATAGATGAGGTCAAAATGTTGAGCCTTTCTTATGGCCTCCTCTTATGATTGAGGAAAAGTGGATGCTACATTCATGTTGTTGGGAAAAATACCCTACGGACTAGCAAACTAGGGTCAGACTTGCATGCAGATTTTGATCGTAAAGAAATTAATTTTTAACCTACCACCCAAAATTTAAACCCCTCTTTCACGATACATGCATGGAAAGGAACTACTAACCTTGTTACCGATGTTTGGTGTAGATCCTCCGTTGTGCTTCAACCGCTTGCTTTCACTGCTCCTTCCAAAGATAACCTGCAATCAAAACGAACAACTATGCATGCATACTACTTTTCTACTTGAGGGTTAGAAATTAAGCATAAATTAAACAAACCATAGATAACTCATGCATTGAGACGGGAAAAGTATTCTTTTATTATTTGAACAATGAATCAACTTACAATCAAAGTCGAGACTGACCACCGCTCCTTGATCCTGATCCTGGGCTCCTCCTCTTCTGTCCTCCAACTGCTTTGCGTTAATTCTCCTTTGGCTTGAGGAAAGGCTAAAGGGTTGGGACAATGGATTCAACANCAGTTAACTGACCCATAGCTTTTTTTCCCATCGGCAACTTTCCTATTTTTGTGTTTTGTTAGGTACACGCGGGCTGTAGTGGGCCTACCAACGTGCACACGCACGTAGTAATGGGTTAGGGCGCGTGGGCCTTGACCCAAGAGGATTTCCAAAGAGGTTGTTCAGCAGATGTTTTGGCAATGAAGGGATATGAGTTGGCCTAATGCCAGGTAAGCATGTGTGGTGCATTTTAGGGTTATAACATATGCCCCCTAATGTGTGAGGTCAGAAGAGCATATGATGGCCGAAATACATTACCAATATTTTACCAATCTGTACTGATGTGCTGAATGAGCGGGCCCAAGGATCAGGAACCAGGAGGTGCCATCTGCAAAATAACAAATGTCTCACCGAGGCGGGCATACCCATGCTCGGGATAAAATAGAACCATGGGTAACAATCAAATACACTGTAGATCCATGTCAAATAACTATAAAGAGTAGCCGCGAATAATACACAGCAGAGCTACATCTCAAAATCAGAAAGATATACATATAGAGTATCCATCTTCCAGAAGCTGATTCGGCCTGATGGTTGTACTTCAAAGCTCTAGCAACAACT